>MDKI01086074.1:0-20591 GCA_005239505.1 Nicotiana paniculata | reverse complement strand
TATATATATATATATATATATATATATAACACGCTTCGTTGTATAATTTTAACTACATATATAGTATGTAGAGTATATTTTAGTGTATTCATCTCTTGTATTACAAAAGTGTTAACGGATTATATTTATATTATTTGGATAGTACATATAAAAATAATTTTTAATTTTGACCAATGTTGACCTGAAAAGAGACCAACTTTGGTCGCTAATTTCAATATTTCTTTGACCAAGCAAGTCTGACCAGTCCGGTCAATATTTTGACCACATTATCGACCAAAAAGCGACCAACTTTGGTCGCTAATGTATTTAGAATAATTATTTAATAATTTTTTCCAATTTAGCGACGCTTTTTTTGACAGATTAATTTTTGTCGCAAATTATTGTTTTATTTTTTTCGGATTTCTAGTAGTGCGAGGTGCGCAAAAGAGGCTCTGATGCGCGGGTGCACAATTAAACAGCAGGTGCGGCTTGATCCCGCATCTGCGATGGCCGCAGGTGCGGTCAGTTGATCGCGGAAGCGGAGTTCGTCTGGTTAATGAATTTTCGCAGAAGCAGATCCCTCTTCGCAGATGCGGCTCTGTAGGGTTCGAACAGGAGGATTACGCCATGCTAATGTGCCTTGGATGATCCACATCTCAGGGTCAGGCGTTGATGAGCACATTGAGCGGTTTTGCTGGGCACAAAAACTCCAGCTCGAGGCTTTGTTCTCTATTTCGATTTTCGATTTTCGATTTGAGGAGCTCGGGAGAGAGGAGATTTTTCAAAATGATTTCAAGGAGCTAAGTTGGGGTAAGTGATTCTAACCTGTAATGGTATAAATTTCATGAATCTATGGTTTATTCATCATCTAATTGGGAATTTGAACTAGAAATTTGGGAATTTAGGACTTGAAAATTTGAGAGTTTATTTTGAAGATTTGAGTGACAAAATGAGGTCGGATTTTGATATACATGATATAGTTGGACTCGTGAGAGGATGAGCTTTCTAGCTTTGTAACTTTTGTCGCATTTTCGAGACGTGGGCTCGGGGGCCGGGTTTGGCTAATTTCAGGATTTTTTATTTAATTTGATAATTCTCGCGTGGGCTTTGTTACTTTAGCATGTATTAATGATATGATACTGATTTTGGATAGATTCGGGACGATTTGAGGCCGAGTCGAGCCGCAAGGGCATTGCAGAGTAGAGGTTTGGCTTGATTGAGGTAAGTAACGCTTCCAAACTTGGTTCTGAGGGTTCGAAACCGCGAACTATGTGTTATATGATTAGAATTGAGGTGACGCACATGCCAAGTGGCGTGCGTGAGGGCGTGCACCATGAGAATGGTGACCTGGTTCATTCCATGGCTCAGCTTAGTGATTCCTCTTTTTTGATATCCGTATTACCATCAATGTAATTAATGCGAACATGTTAGAAATCATGCTAGATATTATGTTAAGGCTTCACGTCGATACTGTTGAGACCCGAGTGGTCGTTTATTGTTGTAATCTCATGTGTTTCATTGATATTATATACTCAGTCTTGTTATTGCATATCATACCATGCCTCCGTCTCGATAATTGTTATTTTGCACATTATATCATTGATTCGGGATAGTTCATGTATTGTGAGCCCGTGCGAGCGAGACTGGAGAGTGATGACTAAGTGAGGCCGAGAGTCTGATATTGAGTGACAGTTATGGGATCGGGATGCACGTCGCAGCATATTATATTGATTATGCTTGGATCTGGCTTATGATAGAACTTGGGTTGTAGGAGCCCCTCCGGAATCTGTAACACACCCCCAGTGAGCGCAGTAGTATTATTGAGGGATGGATCTTCCCTTCACATGGATCTTGTCTGAAGTATTTGTATCTGGAGATGGATCTTCTCCCTGGGGCTGGAATGGCCTTCCTCGGACTAAGAGACTGATGTCAGATATGTATATATATATATATATTCTGGGATGGATCTTCCCTAGGTCGTGTGAGCCATATACAGTACCGAGTGGTTGTGAGATGTGCTATTATCTGGAGATGGATCTTCTCCATAGGGTCGGATTGGCCTTCCTAAGTACTGAGTGACTTCTGTCAGACGTGTATATATTATGGGATGGATCTTCCCTGGGACATGCGAGCCATATACAGTATTGAGTGGACGAGTTTTTGAGAGTGGGAGCACATTATGCATTTCATACAGTTGATGCATTGGCATGTGGAATACGTTGAGTCACATATATGTTAAATTGTTCGTAATTGTACTTACCTTATCATTTTGAGTTGTCTAGGTAACTGAAAGCATGGCTAAATTTCTGTACATTGATTTTATTATATATGTTGAGGTTTAGTTCGTCACTACTTCTCAGCCCACAGTTTAGACTTGTTACTTACTGAGTTGGTGTACGCACGTTACCCCCTACATCTTCTGTGCAGATTCAGGCATCCCAGGTCACGATAGTGCCGGTTGATCGTTTGTTGCGGTTCATCTTCGGAGAGAGTGAGGTAGCTGCTTGGCGATCGCAGACCCGCATTTCTCCTTCCCTATCGTCCTTTGTGTATTTTGTTAGTTATTTCACAAACAAATGTTGTCTTGATGTAATTTGGCACAGTTATAGTGTGGCTCATAACTTAGTGACACCAGCTGTTGGGATTTATTTTACAATATTTTGGGCTTTGTCTTTATCTTTTATTTTGAATTCTCTGATGAAAAGGGTTAATATTTAAACGTTGTTACGAGAAAATCGAATTGGTTAAGAGTGCAGGCTTGCCTAGTTCCACGATAGGCGTCATCACGACAAGGTTGATTTTGGGGTCGTGGCAGCATGTTAGGCTAATATGCGTTGTTCGTGATTAACTATGCCTAGACACGTTCTGCAGAGGCGAAAAATACTAGTTGGAAGATAGCACGAACTCAATGAAATAGTAAGATGTACACAACTTAACGCAAAAAAGATGTTCATACAAATAAAGAACACGTTTACATTGTGGCAATGCAAGACATGAAAATATGGTTTCTCGTAAAGACAGATGCGAACACTCTTGTTTGCTCTTACTTCACCTGCATAAAATGATAGGTAGATGGTATCGAACCATCTGCTTATACGCTGGACTAGCTAGTTTCGTTAGATCAGTCAATAGAAGCACTTTTTGGATCTTATAATGACAACCAGGTAAATGTAACATAGAAAAGTTGGTTAGTTTTTCTTCAGAATATTGTGAAAACTTTCGACCTGGAAATAATGCTTGCGTTTTTACTTCAGAACCTTGTCCTGGAAATAATGCTTGCGGCCACGATGATGACCATAAAAAGAAGAGGAGCTGTAGCTAGATAGAAAATTAATTAGCAAATGTAATCCAAAATCATACACAGTAGAAAATCATGGATCTAGCATAGACAATCGAACAATAAGGTAAATGTCTGAGTGTCTGGGACGACAAAACACTGTAATCCTGCTTTTAATACGGATCAAAATCAACCCACCAGTGTAGTGTACCACCAGAGGCACGCATTAGGCCTTGCCTTTTCCAGCTTGGAGAGACTGAATCTTTTGTTGTAACTTCAGAATCTGGAAAATGACGAATATATGAACAAACAAATGAATCGGGGCAATACAAATAGCGGACTGAACTGCACAAGGCACCTAATGACATTAGCAGGAAGCAAGACAAATCACCAAACAAACTAGATTTTTTCAATATTTGATATTAAATTTTCAAACTAAAGCCTCAATATACATGGAAATCATAGTTACACAGTTCAGCTCCCTAAGTGACTGGAGTTGATGACATAGTAGCCAAGGGAATTCAGTAAATGATGAGGAGATACATGAAAATAAAACAGAGGCCAAAGAGTGAAAAATATTGATGCAAGTAAAGAAGGAATTCATCAAAAAGAGCAGACATGAAGTAACAGGTCTTTGATGGCTACATACAAACAGTGGAAACTACAAGTTTATATCGATAGGAATACTAGCAAAACATAACAGAAGTCATGCACTAAACGTCTTAGATCTGATTCAGAATCCCTAAGACTTATGCCTTGCATCGCAGTCTCAGCTCCTTCCCAAGATAAAAGTTTATCCAACAGAGAATAAGAAGGCCATTTAGATGGTGTTTTCACTATAAGAGCTCTACTTTGACTCCATCTCCTTAGCCTCTTGCTACGTCCTCCACAATCATGTATAGGCGAAAATGGCGGACAATGTATAGGCGACAATGGTGGACACACGTATACTTTACCAACGACAAATTAATCGTAAATTGATTCAGAAACAGAAAGGAGTGTAATTTCTCTTTTAATGTAAATTTCGACCAAGAAGTTCCGATAAAATAATTAATAATGCTATCTGCAATTTGTTACCCCGTAGTCACTGTAAAGCAGCAAATCTAAGACAAATGTGCTCATACAATGAATAAAGTCTAAGGCACACAAACTTTTTCTTCATCATTACAATTTTCCTTGTACTTCTTAAAACACCAAACTGATAGTCATCGTAAAATGTGAAAAATAATAAGACAATACATAAATTGAGAAGTGAACCAACCGTTTCCTTTTTGCTGTTCTGCTTTTCTTCCAAGTCTTGAAGAGTACTATCTAATCGCTTTCTGTTGAATGGTAGAATGACAATAATCATTACATGACCAAAAAACCGTAACAACTAACAAGAACTACTGAAGCAGCAAAGGAAAATACATGTTCTATTATCTACTGACTACCATCTGCTGCTCAAATCTACCTAAAATTTACTAAATACGCTTAGAAATACACACTCTACATATGAATTCCTGGAAAACAAACAAAAAGGAGTCATGTTCAGCTCATGCATTATATCAGAACAGTGAGTTTACTAGTCCGTTTATGCTTTGCTTTCTGAAATCTATGGACCGTGTATTAAACTCCTTCGCGTTTCCTGGTACAAGTCTTGGATACAATTGCCTGTTTGAACGGTTGGGTTTTGCCAAAGCACTAAAATCTAGGACAAGGACTCATGGATAAAATCATGGACAATGATACGTTATGGACATATAGAATAAATTTATGCTGTATAGCTGTTTAACATCTGTCCTTATGCAGGATATGCATTCGTTCACCACCTTTTTTGAAAAGAGAAGTCCTATTTTCAAGTCAAAAACTGAGGGGAGTACACCAATTGCCATAAGCCTATTTGGACCATATTCAGTTTATTTGGTTCCCTAAGCATGGCAATAAGTCGGAGGCTACTACATACATGATAAAAGCAAATAGTCGTTCAACAGATGAGCTCAGAGTTTTATCTCATTTTTTCTTTCCGTGCAGAGCACCCATTACAATAAAACATATATACGTTATCTTTTTAACTTGGCCGATTGCAACAAACACCAAATGAATGGAATACCCAAAAGGGACTAATCCGACAAGCTACAAAAGCCGCCAGCAAAGCATGGACACGACATTTTTAGGATGATTTGGTAAAAGATCATGACACAGAAGAATATGTTCAGAACCTATATAGTCCTGACTATTTTATCCTCGACATTAAGTCACATAGCGTCACAGGTCTCCCTATTTGGAGACTGGAGATACAGCAGCTAAGGCATCATAATTCCAGATTTCCATCTGTTTTTATACGCATTGCCTCTGCGTTCAAAATTCGACTTTCTAAAATGATAAGAGGTTCTAAGTTGTAATAAATGGAACTTTCAACAAACACAATATCTCGGTGAAGTTCTAGGAGGGGAAAAGAGCTGCTGGCTGCTGGGGCAGTGTAGTCGATCTGCCACTTAACTTGGTAGAATCCTCACTTTGTGTCTGTCGGCAACACAAACTTAATGGGATCTGTAATTCTTTCATCAATTAAATAGACTCTCTACAGATTGGATACCAAGGATTCATATAACCAACCCAACTAATTTAGTACAGTTTTTGTACTGCCAAAAATAGCTACCAATAGGAAATATAACTAATCAATAGTGCAGCAATAATTTGATTATTTTCCACCTTCCTCCCCTGGGATTCAAGTAACAGCTTAAATAGTGACATGCATGAGAATATAATCAAAAAATGGTGACATACATGAGAAATGAGCTTCTAGCATCCCTGATAATTTCGTAAGATTTTAAGTCCTTAAAGCCCGCCAAGAAAAAATGGCAGATGTGGAAAATACTCTAAGAACACGTTAATATACAAGTAACCTCGTTCGGAGTATATGGTCGGGGTATATATCCCCAGTAATCGACATTTCAATTGCAAAACCAAAGAGCATAGCTATGTGTCGAATCAATAATGGGGTATTCACGGCCAATCTCATCTTAAGCAAATTCAAGTTAAGTTTGTCCTATATATTGTGTTAACTAAAGTTAGTTTACACCTATATAAACCCCATTACACATCTAGATTGGCTAAGTTCCAACAAAAACTTCAAGAATACCCACAAGAACTCAAGTTAGGGCTTGGTGTGGAAGAGGTAAATTCTTCGCCCCGTTTTTTAATATAATTATGAATTGAATATTTTTAAGGTGTAGTGAAATAGAAAATACCATTTTATCTAAGTTCTATGCAATGTCTTGAAATAAACTATGTCCAAGCTAAGGCTAAATTGAGGAAGAAGATGAACAGAGTCGGGTTTATATGAACGATGTTGTTTTTGGGGTTTTCAATGAAGCGAGTAGACTCCATAACACATATAATAAACGAATCGGAGCTAAAACTGGAGAATCAACATTCAATGGAAAAATATGGATTTTTTGGGGAAACTTTTTGGAATAGCGTTAGACATTTTTACTGATTAAATTAGTATTGTAGTGATGATTGATGAATATGAGTTCATTTATGTAGATTGAAGTAGTTTGGATCGAACAACTCGTTCTTCAACATTTGGAGCTTAAGGTTAGTAAAGTAAAGTGACTTTGAGGTATGCCGAGCTTTAAACTTCTTGTGTGCTTTCAAATTAACTCAACAACTACAACAAAATACCCCGTGAATCCCACAGTGGTGTCTAGAGAGGGTAGTGTCTATAGGGCTTGGCATATATCGGGTAAAACCGATAGCCCGAAATGAAAAAAAGCTTATTGGGTTATTGATATCGGGTTATTGGTTAATGGCTTGATAACAATTGTGTTATTTAACTATTGGGTTATCGATTCTGGTCTCGGTTTGCTCAATTTTATTACAGGTTTAACCGATAACCCAATAAGCCCTATCAAATTATAATTTTACTCTTAGGTATATAAAGCCACCTTAGAGCTTCATTCTTTACTAGTACTATGTTTGAACTTCTTAATTTTCAAGGTGTAAAATAATTTTGTGTTGTTTGTACTGTGTTTGGACAAGTGGACTTGAGCAAATCTCTTAATTCCTGATATAAAAGCAGCTTTTCTTTTGGTCCTCTAATATTTTCAATGTTCAGTATATTATGCTAATTGATCCTCCCAATGGATCCTCCCGAATAGCTTGGAGTAAGCGTGCCACTACTTTAGAATATGTTATTTTTCTTGCTACAATTGTTGGATAAGTGCATTTCACAATATCAGTATATTTAAGGTTTCGCTCTTATGACCCGTTTGGCCATAGATTTTGCCAAAATATATTTGGGGGTTTTTTGGCAAATACATGTTTGGTCATAGACTTTATCTACATTTTGGCAAATTCCAAAAACCCAAAACCCAAATTCCAAAAATCAGCTCAAGAGCTGGTTTTGGTCGAAAATATCACTATTATATTTTTTAAAAATTGCCCCAAACTTTTGTATTCTATAAAAGAACCCACCATTTATTATTTTGTAACAATGTTGCTTCGTCTTCTCGATCATCTGATAGTGTATTATGTAGTTCATTATAAAAATGATAATTTTGTACCAAATTTATTTATGTTCAGGACTATGGTTTGCGATGATCTAATGAATGTTATTGATAAAGGTATTGTTGGGTATTTGTGATAGTTTTTAGAACTTGTGGGTATAAGTCATGTTTCATGTTTTTTCAAAAAAAAAATGAAATATATTTTGAAAACATATGTCCAAACACATTTTCATCTTCAAGCCAAACTTCACCCAGATCTGAGTTTTTTTAAAACAAATTTGAAAATCTATGACCAAACGCTAGCTTAAACAATATAAAATTGTTGTGTTTGATGAAAAGATTAACAATAGTTCTTCCATCATTGTTTAGGTGGATGCAAGTTAATATAGTGAAGTCATCCTATTTTATTTCATAATCTCATTGATATTCATTCATGTACGAATATACGAGGTACATTTGAGCATAATTTATTGTTTTATGCAATTGAACAGACTTTTTGATAAGGGTAGACATGTGTCCATGAAACTTTGTTCACTCTTTAGAACATAATCGAAACCTATGTTGCTCAGACTCTTCGAAAATATAGCGGGGTGCGTGTCGATCGCAACATTTGGAGAGTTCGCGCAGCATTGATCGAAACGGATCAAGGTTATAAGATCAATTAGTGTTATACGCTATGTTCCTCCCTCTAAATTATGTTATGTTATCGAGTAAACTGATAACAATCGATAACCGATTAACCGATACCCGGTATCTTATCGATTCGGTTATCGATTTAACATATTTATAAATTGATAACCGATATGTCGAACCGATAACATTAACAACCGAATCGAACAAACTGATACCTACCCCTACTTGTGGTAGAGACTGATTCCAATAGACCCTCAGCTCTAAGAAAGCACAAGTACAACAGTAATGAAAAGAAAAATAATACAAGAAACAACGGCAAGTAGCCATGAAAAAGCAACATAAATAACAACAAGAAAGTAAGATGACTAAAATGAAGGAAACGACAGGTAGTACTAGAAACCTAATACCAACTAAATACGAGTGTACATACTAATACTATCGGTATGAAGAAGGAAAACACTAGGCTACCTAACCTATTACCCCAATCCTCGACCTCCACACCTTACTAGTTTAATTAATCAAGTATCTTACACAATTTCGAAAGTTTCCAAAAATTCCATATTCTTCATTAAAGGTCGACTGCCGATTTTTAGCTCCAATTCATTCATTATATGTGTTATGGAGTCTAGTCGCTTTATTAGAACCCCAAACACCGTTCATATACCCGAAAGTATTCATCTTCTTCCTCAATTTACCCCTAGCTTGGATATAACTCATTTCGAAACCTCGCATCGAACTTCAATAAAATGGTAATTTCTACTTCACTATCCCTTCCAAATGCTCAATCCATTATTATATTCTATAATGGGGTAAAGAAATTACCTCTTCCACACAAGCACTAACTTGAGTTCTTATGGGTTCTCCTAGTTCTTATTAGAATTTAGTCAATCCAAATGTATAATGGGGTTAATATAGGAGTTAACTAACTCTAATCAACACAAAATATTAGAGAAAACTTACCCTGATTTTGCTTAAGATGAGATTGGCCATGATCCCATTATTGGTTCCACACTTTGCTTAACACAAAATATTAGAGAAGATGTGCATATTCTGACCCAAGTAATGAGTTTATATAGAACCACACTTATTGCAACACAATCTTATTTTTGTAACTCGCTTTCTGACCAAGGAAAGAGATGTATAAGCGGTTGAATTTACCCCATTTGCTGGCGATATAGTGCGCCACAAGTTCAACTGGTGTGGCTCTTATGCACTTGGCAAAATATTGTCATATAAACTTTGGCAAAATTTCAATTAGCATGCGATGGGGTACGATCCATACACCCGATGAATTTCCAATTTTGACTGTTTGTGATTTCTTTTCCATTTTCAACACAACCTAAATATTCATACCCCGTCCATGTACCCCCAACCATGTTACACGTATATTAACGTGTTCGTAAAATATTTTTCCTTTGTGTCATCTTTATTGGCACGCAAAACAATATCTTTAACATTCCTTAGCGCGCTTTTAAGACTTAAACCTTATGACATTTTCATGGATGCTACATTCTCCCTCACTTATGCATTTGATACTTTCTTTATGTCTGTATAACTCTTGCACCACCACGAGTGGCCGCCATAACACATACCTGAGTATCAGTACTTTGACATTATTCATTTAATGGTGCCAGGTTTAGCGGTCAATTAGGCGCAAGACAGTCAACATACGAGCTAGGATTCCTGCAGCTTCATTACTCTTGGTGAACCCAATTTGATATCTTAGGATTCATACTAATGCATTTTCCTTGTCTTCTTTTTGTATCGTGTGACTAGTCTTGTAACTTTATTATTTCGTTCGTAGCATCATAGAGGCTCCATAGATGAAATTTGTATTCTTTTGGGCTATGGGTACTCTATGGCATTTGCATGGCATTTTTAGTTATGTCTTGTGATACGATTTGTCTCACTTTAATTCAAATGGTAAGTATCTTGGTTTACACATTTAATATTGTAATTATTTAGATGAATTGAGATACAAGGTTATGAATTGGATAATTAAAATGTCATATAGGTTCACTCGATCGGTCGATCCTGGTGGCAGGTACAAGGTATCGGCCAGATCTCACCCCATTTTTTGGGGTGTGACAGAGCTATGGATTGAAAAGCCAGCAGAAAATTATGTCCTAACTCCAGATGTTTTTACAATCGTAGGATCTAATACAGAGCCCTCACGAACTAAATTATCAGTACCAGTAATTGGGATAAATAAGTATTCACTTCCAACTTTATAACCAAGTGGAAGCCTTTTGTTACTTACCAGAGCTTGTATCTGCTTATTTTTTTATAAACTTAGTAGAGCTTTTATTAGACTGAAACCACTGAAAATCAAGAGACATTATTTTAAGTTGACAGCTTAAAGAGGACAATAGGTCAAGCTATAGATTAGCAACTTGAAAGGAAAAGGAAACGGGTAAAAGCTCCTTAGATACAGGTTTTTAACAGTTTGGAATCACAATGTAAGGAGCATAGACAATGCCGAGTCAAACACTAAAACAGACAGAACAACTTTAAACGTTAGGGGATAATAAAAGAACCTGCACCGTTTTATAAAAACTTAATCTACCCCATGAAACAACATAAATAACTACTCTGGTCCCAAATTATTTTACGCTTTTCCTCTTTATAAGAGTGAATTTGATGCGTCAAATTCATTAACCAATTGAGAATAACATTTAGAGATTAAGAAAGTAGATGAATTATGTTACAGATTGAACTATTCTTTTTCAAATGTTAACAAATAGTATAAAACAGTCATGGTCTGGTTGATTCTCAAAACACCCTTTAGCATATCAGCTACAACTGTTCATTGCCATAGCAAATTTAGACTGCCATAACCCACAACAGCAACCTAAACAGTTTTACTTTGCTACAAGATATCGTGTTCTACAATTTCACCCCGTCATTAGTTCTTCGGCGCCTCTAATACAAGGAATTTGAATTTAGTCCTAAAAGCACTTCACTGTTTCTGTTCTGAAACTATATATATTTGTAGTTCTACTTCCAATAAAAAGATCTGATATGCTATGGCAACTAGAGCAAATCCCAATCATATTTCACATAATCTGCTTAATGGACTATGTCGGTTCTATTTCTTTACTGGACCTCAGTCCAGCAATATAATAGCCGATAAAACCCGCATAGAAGACCATCAACTTAAGTACAAAGGCTTGGATAAATAAGAAGCACATTGAGTCAGGATATCATGGACAATGTCAAATGAAAGAGGGTATTAAGTTAGTATTATTAAGAAATCGCTAAAACTTTAATAAAAAGATTTTGCATAAGCCCTTGCAATTCTTTTACTGATTGAAGAATTAGTAAGAACTACTTTACAACAACAACTGCTATGCCTTAGTCCCAAACAAGTTAGGGTCAGCTATATGAATCATCACTTATCAAGTTACTCCATTCAAACTATTTTTAGAACTACAAACCTCTTCCAATAAACAACAATGTTATATACTTGCTCTGATATAAACTGCGTCAAGTGCACAGCTGCGGGAGTAATACATAGAGCTCGAGTAGTAGTACGGGAATAAGAAGTAGTTAAGTCAGTTACATAGTTTGAGAGTTAGCAATTTAGTCCCTAGAGTATTTTCACTTTGGCCCAGTTAGTATTATATTTCTTTTACTTTAGTCTCCATCTCAGTCACGTCATATGTATTACACTTTACCTATTTGAGGATTATGAATGAGAATACTAAGTTCCTTTTCCTTCTCTCTTAGATTGCTAGCTTAAATTCCATTATCTTCCTTGCAAGTTCACAGATTGTATCAGTGGTATCAGAGCAATTTCCTGCTCTGTGGGCCATCAGCCATGACTGGTGAAATTGGAGAAGTGTTGAATAGGTTGGATCGAATGGCTATTGAAGTGGCGAATTTCAATGTCCAACAGAATCAGGTGGAAGCAGTGAACGAACAGGCATTTCGAGAGCTGAAGGAAGCCATTGCCGCTGCTCCGAGCTCCAGCAAGGGCAAAGAGGTGACAATGGCGGAATTAAGTCGAGAGGAGTTGTACTCTCCCACCGAAGGACCATTGCATCTGGTAGGTCTCACTAATCAATCTCCCTTACAACAATCCAACTCAAACCCTAAGGCTAACCAAACAATGGGGTCCCAGATTATTAATTCCCCAAACCCAGCTTCAAATCAAAATCACAACCATCAATCTCACCCTACTTCTGCTACACACCAAGCCCCCATAACCAAAACTCAGATGACCCCACCCATAGCACTCATTCCTTTACCACAATTTCCAGTTTAATTTCCACCAAACCCCATAATAATATCGGGGCCAATTAACCAGATTCCCAGCTCTATGACTAACACAATACCCATTCCAATGAACTAACACCAGATGCAACCACCTATGAACACCCTACCCAATACTCAACCAGTGTACCAACCTTACCCAGCTCACTACAACACCTATCCTAACTACCACCCTCCACACTCGATTTTGAGACAATATAGAATTGGGTTTCCGAGGTTCAACGGCAAGGGATTTCAGGACTAGTGGTACTAGGTGGAACAATTTTTTTCAATGGATGAAGTTCCATAAAATCAGAAGGTTGCAGTTGCTTCCATGCATCTGGATGACTTGGCGTTACAATGGCACCGGGCTTATTGAGGAGCAGGGTACCCCTTAACCTTCCAATTCCGAGTTGGGAGGAGTACATTTGGGCATTGTCCGATAGATTTGGCGTAGAATTTGATGACACTATGAGTGAATTGGTTAAGTTGAAGCAAACGGGAGGGGTAGCGGAGTTTCAAGAGTCGTTTGATAGAGCTATGACTAGGCTCAATTTGGAGCCTAGCTATGCTATCAGTATATTCCTAGAGGGGTTGAAGCCAGAACTTGGTGATGCTGTGAGGATATTGAAACCTTATTCACTGCCTCAAGCATATCATTTGGCTCGGCTACAGGAATCCATTTTTACTAAACAATCCAAAGCTTTGAAAACCTCCATTTTACAATCGTCTAATTTCATCAATAGAACCCATGCTGCATCACAACAACCAACCTATGCCAAACCTTTTACGACCCTCGTTAACCATTTGCCAAAAACTGTCCAGAATACAGTCCTTGATAGGACTAAGAGAAGGAGACTCACCCCTGCAGAATTGAGTGAGAAGCGAGCTAAGGGGTTGTGCTATGTCAGTGATGAAAAGTTCGAGCCTGGTCATGTAAAGCCAAGGCTCAGCTGTACTTGCCGGAGTTAGAGGAAGGGGAGGCAGTGGTGGAAACTGAGACAGAGATGTTTAACATTGAAGAGGTTGCAAAGAAATGTGAGATCTCAATCCATGCCCTTCATGGCACCACTGGTTACAAGACACTAAGACTCCCTGGTTACTGTCAACAGAGGCCACTCAATATCCTTATTGATACAGGATCAACTCATAACTTCATTGACAAGGATTTGGTGACTAAAATGGGCTGGAAGGTGGATTCATGTGAATTATGCTAATTTAGCTGATGGAAACACAGTGCCAATCTCAGGAGTGTGCAAGGGAATTGAGTGGTTGTTGCAAGGTTCTGTGTTTAGAGCAGACTTTCTATTGCTTCCTTTGGGCACTTGTGATGTAGTATTGGGGGTCCAGTGGCTAAGTGATTTGGGCGATATTCTGTTCAATTTTAAGAAATTGACTATGCAGTTCGAATATGAAGGGAAGATGTTACTCTTACAAGGGATTAGACCCAAGCTACAGATGGTGGAGTCAGATGCCTTGCAGAAAATACAAAGGGAAGGTGCCCAACTGTTTATGATTAAGGTTAGAAGGAATGCACCAGAGGAGCACAAGGAGAGACAGGAGCAGATTTTCGGCATTGAACCAGTTGAGATTCAGCAGGTATTGCAGGACTTTGAGACAGTTTTCAGTGAACCAAAGGGGTTGCCCCCTTTCAGGGAACCTTTTGATCATCAAATCCCACTCAAAGAAGGGTCCAATCCAGTAAATACAAGGCCTTACAGATACTCTCCGGTGCAAAAGGATGTTATCGAAAAAATGGTGCAGGAATTACAATCCCAAGGCTTAATACAACACAGTAGTAGCCCATTTGCGTCTCCAGTTGTATTGGTTGGCAAGAAGGATGGCAGTTGGAGATTATGTGTGGACTACCGAGCTTTAAACCAGATTACAATTAAAGACAAGTACCATATACCTATCATTGAGGAGCTGTTGGATGAATTGGGGGGTTCACAGGTGTATTCCAAGGTTGATCTTCGATCAGGCTATCACCAAATTAGGATGGCACCTTCAGACATTCACAAGACAGCTTTTAGGACCCATTCCGGTCATTACGAGTATTTGGTGATGCCATTTGGCTTAACCAACGCTCCCTCTAGTTTTCAAGGCTTGATGAACCACATTTTTCAAGAACATTTGAGGAAGTTTATATTAGTATTCTTTGATGATATATTGGTTTTTAGCAAGACCTTGCAGGATCATGTGATTCACCTAAAGAAGACCTTTAGATTGTTGATGCAGTACCATCTCTTTGCAAGGAAATCTAAATGTCATTTTGCTACTACAAGTGTTGAGTATCTGGGGCATTATATCTCTGCCAAGGGGGTCTCTACGGACCCTAAGAAGGTCCAAGCAGTACAAGAGTGGCCAACCCCTTCTACTGTCAAGCAATTAAGAGGCATCTTAGGGTTGGCTGGGTATTACAGGAGAATCATTAGGGGTTATGGGCAGATCAGCAAGCCCCTGACTGATCTGTTGAAGAGAGATTGTTTCAAGTGGACTGGGGCGTCAACTGCAGCATTTCAGTCATTAAAAAGGACTCTAACTACTGTACCAGTGTTAGCCCTGCCAGATTTCAGCTTGGTATTTACACTCGTAACTGATGCGTGTGATGTGGGAATTGGAGCTTTGATTATGCAGAAGGGCCAACCTATTGCATATCTAAGTAAAGGGTTATCTCAACAACACCAAGCTATGTCTGTGTACGACAAAGAGTTGCTAGCATTGGTAATGGCTGTCACAAGATGGGGTCAGTACTTAACAGGTAGACATTTCATTGTTAAGACTGACCAAAAAGCCTTAAAATTCTTACTTGAGCAAAAGTTGCACACAGGAGCACAATTGAAGTGGGTGACTAAACTCATGCAGTATGACTTTGAAATTGAATATAAGAAGGGGGAGGAGAATAAAGCTGCGGATGCTCTGTCTAGGATTCCGGCTATGGAAATTGCTGCTCTCTCACTGTCCACCGTGAGAACTGACTTGCTACAGGCCATCATGAACAGCTGGAGTACAGATCCAGAGTTACAAGAGTTAATGCATCGATTGGATAATCTCAAACAAGAAGTGAAGGGGTATTCTTTCATTAATCAGCAATTGCGAAAGAATGGGAGACTAGTGGTTGGGCCTAATGCAATGCTTAGGAAGGAGATACTTCAACTGTGGCATGACTCAGTTACTGGTGGCCATTCTGGAATTGACCACACTTACAGGAAGGTTGCAGCTCTGTTTTACTGGAAGGGGATGAAGGAAGATGTGGAGAACTATGTTAAAAAATGTGATGTGTGCCAAAAAAGCAAGTACGATCACTCTGCATCTCCAGGCCTGTTGCAACCACTACAAATCCCAGCACTGGCATGGAGTAGCATTAGCATGGATTTCGTTGAGGGGTTGCCTAAGTCTAATGGGAAAGAAGTCATTTGGGTGGTGGTGGATAGATTGACAAAGTATGCTCACTTTGTAGCAGTTAAACATCCTTACTCTGCAATAGACATTGCCAAACTGTTTATGGAGAATATCTTTAAGCTTCATGGGATGCCGGAAGATATTGTGAGCGATAGGGACCCTATCTTCACGAGCAAATTGTGGCAGGAACTGCTTGCGACCCAAGGAGTGACTTTAAACACTTCTACTGCTTACCATCCACAATCCGATGGTCAAACAGAGGTTATCAATAGGTGTTTTTGGAGACCTATTTGCGATGCTACTGCTCTGACTCCCCTACAGATTGGGGGCATTATTTGATCTTTGTAGAATGGTGGTATAACACCACCTTTCACACGTCCACTCAGACCACACCATATGAAGCTTTGTATGGCCAGCCTCCACCTTTACATTTGCTTTATATGCAAGGAGATTTAGGGATACCAGAGGTGGATAGAAGCTTGACGACAAGGGAGCTCAAGTTGCAGCTACTTAAGTTCCATCTGTCCAGGTCTCAACAGAGGATGGTCGACCTGGTCGACCAAGCCAACAGGAAAAGATCTGATAGACAGTTTAAGGTTGGAGAATGGGTATATCTTAAGATTCAACCCTACAGGCAGATGACCTTATCTAGCAGACACTTCACCAAACTTTCTTCCAAGTATTATGGCCCATACCAGATCCTTCAGAAGGTAGGCAATGTTGCCTACAAACTGTCTTTGCCTCCACAGTTGATGTTACACACCTTCCATGTTTCCCTACTTAAACCCCGTTACGAGGTCCCTCAGAAAGTATCTCACCCTCCAGTTCTGGACTTGTTCAGCCCTTATTGTCCTTGCCCTGCTAAAGTGTTGGATAGAAGGATGGTTCAGAAGGGGAATAAGGCAATAGTTCAGCTTCTAATTCAGTGGGATCAGCTTCCTGAAGATCAAGCAACATGGGAAGATGCTAGTATTTTACGCGTCAGGTTTCCATCCTTCCTTCCTTGAGGACAAGGAAGATTTTCAGGGGGGAGTACTGATATGAACTGCGTCAAGTGCACAGCTGCGGAAGTAGTACATAGAGCTCGAGTAGTAGTACGGGAATAAGAAGTAGTTAAGTCAGTTACATAGTTTGAGAGTTAGCAGTTTAGTCCCTAGAGTATTTCACTTTGTCCCAGTTAGTATTATATTTCTTTTACTTTAGTCTCCATCTCAGTCACGTTATATGTATTACACTTTACCCATTTGAGGATTATGAATGAGAATACTAAGTTCCTTTTCCTTCTCTCTTAGATTGCTAGCTTAAATTCCATTATTTTCCTTGCAAGTTCACAGATTGTATCACGCTCAAGAAAGCAACACTACAATCATCAAAGCACATCCAAAAATACAAATTGCCCAAAAAGAAAAAAAAAGTCTTAAATCAAAATAAATGACATACAGTTCAGCAGAAATGTATTCAATTCGCTTTTTGACATTGGCGCTTGCCTCAGCCAAGTCCTGCTTCACAAGCACTGGCCCTATCAACTTGTAAACATTCGCATCTTCATTCAATAGATCCAATTCCTACACACCCAACTCAAAAGAAAAATGTCTCAATATCCCAAATATTGCAAAAGATAAAAAAACACGCCCAGATAAGCATATGAATAATAAAATACCTTGAGAACAAGCTCATTTTCACCTAGTTGAATAGTATACTTCTTTCTGATTTGGTGGTTCTTTGATATATCTGTAAATACATCACAATTAATATATGAATGATACAGTTTTCTTTTAGTAAGAAAACAAAAGGGAGGAAAACATTATGCCTTTTTGAAGTTTGCTAAGATCGTTGGCTTTGTTCTCTAGGTCACGCTGCAAATCTCGAAGAGCAGCTGACGAGGCCATTCTTTTAACTTGTTCTGCAATTGGGTTACCTTCTTTTGTGTTGATTTGCTCTCTGCTGCTGCCGGAATTTTGGGGCGGCGGCGACCGTGGAGAGAACCGGAGATTTGCTCGTTTATTTGCAGTGTCAATTGTTTTGTTAAGGAGAAAATATAAACATTGTTTTAGTCCTCAATTTTTAGTAGTTACTCGACTTCAGTCCTTCAGGTATCATAGTTAACATGTGTTGGAAATAGATTGTGTCAAAATAGGCTTGGCAAAATTCCATTATTAAAGCGAATTAACTGCTTAAATTTGCACCCAAAAAAAAAAAAGGGTCAAAAATCACTTTTAGCTTACGGTCCAAGCGCATAATATACAAAAACATATATTTTTGACTATTATTTTAAAAAGTGACTATGCAATATCATTTTCCCCCAAAAATATAATTTTCTTGACCCATGTACATCATCCATACATGAAAAATAATTTTCAAAAGGCCACATTAACTAAAGACCCTGATATTGGTCATAATAGCGAACAAAAGTCCACTATCTAGTATTTAAATTTTATGATTTAACTTTAAAGTTTTTATCACGGAACATATTATTTTTTAAATTATGAGTTCATATTATTATTTTTTATAATTTTAATAAATTTTTGCACCTAGATTTATGCTATGCATTAAATGTAGTTGGTTCTGATAAACTGGGTACTTCTAAGCTGCATTCGCCCATGTATCTACTAGAGGAAAAAAATATATAATATACAATTGTTTACCCTTAAATTTGGATAACAATTAAACTTGTATTGTGGTTGTAAGGATATGTGATTTCACCCAATACCAATTGATAAATGAGAAAGTAAATGACAGAATTGAACTGTAAAATAAACAAACCAGTGTGCGAGCTGAACCTCGACCTCGAATTAGAGTATTCTCGAGGTGATAATAGTATAAGAACAATAAAGATAAAATGATTCTGATGAACAGTAAGCAAGGAAGAAGGAATTGTTTAGCATTTTCTCAGTAAATAATGATGATTACAAATGACTAGAATTCCTCTTTATATAGTAGAGGAATCCTAAGTACTGTATACTTCTAATTACAGAAGGGAATCGTATAAACAGATAATTAACCGCTTCTGGTTTGATCTGTTCCGAGATTCATGCCATGATCCTCGACCAGTCACGGATATCTCGCTCTTTCTGTTACTAAGCTATCCCCGATGTTACTCGAAGTCTATCTCCCGGGGTTTCGATTGATAACGACTTCGATCTTGAAAGAGACTTCGATCTCGAACTAGGTGCCTCAGCTCTTCGATGCAACGTCCTGGTCTCAATCAAATAGCGAAATAGGGCAGCCCCGATTTCTACAGTATATAGATAGTCCCCTCGTTTCTTGGAATATAATGATAAGAAACGAATTCAGCCTTCGATTTTTTCTTGACCTTGATAGACAATGATCTCATCATCATGATGTAAGCGATAGAAGTGACTGAAATGTCCTGTAGGTTCAGTTCTCCAAATCATTAATGAGCGTCAGTTGGCTGTCGGCCACTAGTGCCATCGAACCGTCACCGTAAATCCATAAATAGGGCTTTTTCTCGTTGAATCACACTTTACTTCCATCTTCGTATGCTCTTTTAAGCTTTCATCTCTCTCAAGCTCTTCTCTTTCATTACTCCTTAGGTCATCTCTGCTAGTTTCGAACCACCAAAACTTTCTACTTTCCTCTTTCTTCAACCTAGATAATGGCGAAAACATCCAAAACTGTTCCACAAAAGGAAAAAATCTTCCTCTTCTTCTTCACGGCCGGCCGGTGATAAAACGTCGGCGGAGCCGCTCCTTGGGGAGTATGTTCTCGGCCCGTGTGTTCTTAAATATGACTTCAAAATCGAGAATCCACCATCGATCCTTGGCTGATGTGAGCACGTATCGAGGTATATCTGCTAGATAAATATGGGATATCTCGAGGATATCAAAAGGGATTGCAATTGGGGGGACAAAGCTGCAGAGATCCCTTATCCTAAAGAAAGCATTACTACCCACATGAAAGGGTATCTAAGTGTTTATACTTATTTTTTCACGTTGGGCCCCCTCGATCCGGTCATCATTGACTTCTGCCGTCAATATCAGGTGACTTGATGCGTGGCTAGAATCCATAGTTTTAATCATCATGTACCTTACATTTTACATGATTTTGTGATAAAAATACATGTTATATGTGCATAATGGAGTCTATTTCATGTGTAGGTGAATTGGAGATGGAAGCCGAGCTAAATGGGTGCATAAACGTCAAAAATACGCTCAAGAGTCGAAAAGGAGTGACCCGGGCCATAGACGGGCGTTTTGCCCCTAAAGTCTGGCCTGCACAGGCTATAGTGGGGCGTTTTGCCCCTAAAGCCTGGCCTACCCAGGCTATAGTGGGGCGTTAGAGCCCAAACGCCTGGCCTGCCCAGGCTATAGCTGGGCGTTTAGGGCTTAACGCGGGGGGTCCCTAGTCCGGTCAATTCCGAGTTTTGAAGGTTTTAAGTGTTTCCCGGTTTGAATAGAAGTCTCCTACACGTTTAGGGTTTATCCCAAACATATAAATAGACCCAAAAACACAACTTTGTGGGGGGATTGACGAAGGGATTTGACGTGGAGGAACACACACCACGCTCGAAGGAGGCTTCTACCTAGTTTTTC
>MDKI01126072.1:0-10102 GCA_005239505.1 Nicotiana paniculata | reverse complement strand
TAGCCGTATAAGATTTTTATATTTACATTTTGGTGCCCCTAAGTTATCATTTGGGGACTTAAAGGAAATCCAAATTTACCCCCGATGGGACTGAGGGTAACCACCAATTAATACAAAGAAAAAGAAAAAAAGGGTAAACCAACTAAATCTTTTCAAAGAGAAGGGTTGACTTCAGAGGCGGAAGGAACGGGAGAAACTGAGGATGAAGAGGCATGAGCGGCTGGAATCTCACCATCAGGTGAAGAGAGGTTATGACCCTGTTGAGCCTTCTACATGGCTTCCTTAGTTTTGGCTATTTCAGCACTAAGGTCAAAACCCTCTTGACTCATCTCCATCAATGTGTCAAGGCGAGAATTCATATACGCCCAGCTCACATCGACAGCAGCCACCTCTTCCAAATCTTCATAATCTTGTGCCCACACTTGAAGTTCAGCTCTCAGCCCGTCCTTCTCCGCCTCCGCAGCTTCATGAGCGGCCCTTAATGGAACACTCGACTGCTCTAAAGCTTGAGCTTTGTCTAAAGCCCTTCAAAGATCTTCTTGAGTGCGAGTGAGTGATTGCACGAGCTCGCCTGAGTATTCTTCCTTCTGCCCAGCAAGTTCTTTAAGTCTCTAATCTCCTCTGAGGCGTGGGACAGCTGCTCCGCAAACGAAGACTCCAGAACATTCTTGTTTTTGTCAGCTTGACTGCAAGAATCCCGCTCCACTGCTAGCTCTGCTACCATAAGTCTCATCTGCCGCTTCAAGGTACTCCTCTCTTCTTCTAAAGCGTCCATGTCAATCCTTAAGCTGTCATACTGTGCTTTCCAATTATCAACTTCTGCCTGCAACTTTCTTATCTCTTGGTCTGTGTTTGAAATCCTCTTCATAAGCTCCATGCCTATGAGATTAATCTATAAGAAGTAAACCAGTTAGATATGGTAAAATTCATATACGAGAGTGAAAGAGGATAACTTACACCATACCTTCAAAGAAGTATGCACGATCTCATTTGCCCATGTAAGAGCACCGTGGCTAGCTAGCTTTGCTTTCTCAGCGGGACCTATTAAAGGCTCGAGCCACACTTTAGGCTCACCCGTCTTCTTGAAAAGGTTTCCCTCAGCTGGAACCTCTATTACCACCCGCCACATCTCTCTGCTGGAAGACCCTACTTCCCCAACGGAAGGCATGGAAGCAGGCAGAGATGGAACAAAAACAGGCACGGAAGGTTGGGGAGCTGGAGAAGCCATGGGCAAAGGAGCAGGCACGGAAAGTTGAAGAGTTGAAGAAGTTACAGGCAGAGCAGCGGCAAAAGTTGAGATAGCCAAAGGAATAGAAGAAACTTCTTCTCTCAAGGAAGCAGGAAAGACAAAAGACAAAGGGACGTCATCAGGAGCGAGATCAATACCACCATGAATAGGGGAATGTGGAACATCATCAAAGACAGGGGGCTTAAGCGCAAACACGGAAGCAAGGTTGCGGCAGCAGACTCGTCATCTAAAACCATTCGCCTTCTCTGTGGCCTGTTCACTAAAGCACCATCTTCCTCCATGGAACGAGATTCACTAATCTTCCTCTTCGAGGAAGATGAACCAATGATAATTTCCTGGGCTTGAGCGAAGGACATCTTCGGGATAGAGGAAGTTGACACCCCACGAGCAGAGAATCCAATTAAAAAGGGAAAAAAAGTTAAACGACAGAAGGAAAAAAGACTCGAGTAAGGAAAAAAGCAAGAACAAAAGCTTCACTTACCATGGGTCTTTACTTGCCAATCGTACCTCCCAGCGAGGTACTTCCAAGATCTTTCTTCAGAAGGAGCAACAGATAACAATTTTTCTACCCAATCACGAATACCTGAGACATTCTCGACAGTATTCATGATTGCTGAAAGGAGAAAAATAAACAGACACGGTGTTATATAAAACATCTCAAGTCAAAACAAGAAAAAGTAAACGTGAGCTAAAGCATACTCACGTGTGCGATTCCACTTCTCAGATAAGGGAAGATTTTCTTCACCCACTAAACCAGTAGTGGGTACAACAACATAACGAAGGTACCAACCCATATCCTTATCGTCTCCAGGAGTTACTAACACTCTTTTGCTCCTAGCAGTTAGAGTAAAAAACCTCTTCACGAAATAAGGTAGGAGAGTAGAGGTGAATAAGATGGTTGAAGGTAAAAGGAACCGAGGCTAAAGAAACCAAACTCCTAAGGCATGCGACAACTCGCGACACAAGCGGGCCAACTTGTCCTAAGCCTATATTGAAAAAATGGCAAAACTCAATTATAACTGGGTCAATGGGGGGTCTAATTCCTAAAATGAATGGATAAGTATAAACAAAAGAATATCCCGTCTTGTAAGACGTTATTATTTGATTACTATTCGGAATATAGACAGGAAAGTCAGATTTCCATGAGCACTCCCTTCGAACAAGGGAAATCTGACCCTCAGTTATAAGGGTAGGATATCTTTCTACACTATCAAGAGAAGAAGACTGATCTACAAGAACTTGACTATCCCTCGCGAAAACAAACTCAGCAGGGAAAATTTCATCAACTCTAGGTTCATGAAGGCGTTCGCCTCTACCTCTAGACGAAGACCGAGAAACCCTAAATCTCGGAATAACTGGAGATCTAGTGGAAGAAGAAGGAACTATTTGAGAAGAAGAAGAGCCCCTCGAAGGAGTGGATCCTAGACTTCTAAGTCTACCACCCCTCCGTCTCCTAGTCGGAGCAGAAGATGACGCTAAGCTTTCAATGTCTATTACTCTTTGAGGTTGGTTTGAAGAAGACATGTTTACAAAGGCAAAGAAGAAAGTTTTTTTTTTTACAGAAAATAGAAGTAGAAAAGTGTTTCGTGGAAGCAAAGAAAAGAAAACATGTATTTATACTTGAAGAAAATAGTCAAACATGATGAAAAAGGAAAATAATGATGAAAAGTCATAATTGAAGATGTCACTTCAGACTGGCACAACCGCAAAAATCCCTAAAAGGAGCTGAGTAAATGCAGAACCAATCCGAAAAGGACACGTGGTATGAGCATTAAATGAAAGTGAAAAGGGGGACCTCACCTAGGGTCGCACCTACGATGCTTGGGACCGTAGGAGCGGTCCCGCACCTGCGACTGGGAAACCGCACCTGCGGTCACACCAGAACAGGTGCACCAGCAGCTATTTTAGCTGGTTTTCAGCCCCGTTGGGTGCCCGGGAGGCCCTTAGGCCCACCCGAGCCCTCGTCCAAATATACCAACAAGTCCCAAATCATAATACGGACTCGTTCGAGCCTTCGGAACACCCAAAACAACGCTATAACTCAAAATCACACCTAAAAACCCCAAGAACCAAACTTAGGAACTTTAAGTTTTCTAGACTTTGCTAACAACGTGCCGAACCGGCCTATACTACTCGGAATGATACAAAATTTTGCAGGCAAGTCACAAATGACATAACAGAACTATTCCCGGTCTCAGAATTCTGTTCGGACCTAGATAACACAAAAACACGTCCAAAACCACAATAGGAACCTAAGGAACTTCTTATTTCAATATTGGGCGCCGAAACGCTCTCGGGTCATCAGAAACCCATTCCGAACATACGCCCAGGTCCAAAATCATCACACGAAGCTACCGGAACCGACGAAACTCGTTTCCGAGGTCGTTTACCTAAAATTTTGACCGAAGTCAAACTTGGCCTTAAAGGCCAACCTTAAGGAACCAATTCCTATAGCACTCTAAACACCTCCAAATCCCGGACCACCACTCCCCGCAAGTCATAAACCATAAAAAGCCGCTATGGGAAGTTTCATTTAGGGGAACGGGGTCCGATAATGCAAAACGACCGGTCTGGTCGTTACATTCTCCACCTCTTAAACAAATGTTCGTCCTTGAACGGGTCTAGAATCGTAAATGAAATGATGAAAAGATGTCGATATCTGCTCCGCATGTCCTCCTCGGACTCCCAAGTCGCTTCCTGAACTAGTTGGCCCTTCCACTGGACCTTTATGACAAAAGATCTCTTCGACCTCAACTGTCGGTCCTGTCTATCAATAATAGCAACTGGATCCTCCTCATAGCCCAACCTCCCATCCAACTGAATAGTGTTGAAATCAACCACGTGGGAGAAGTCGGCGTGGTACCTCCGGAGCATGGACACATGAAAAACTGGATGAACTCCTGATAAACTGGGAGGCAAGGCCAGCTCATAAGCAACATCCCCAACTCGCCTCAACACCTCGAATGGACCTATAAACCTCGGTCTCAACTTTCCCTTCTTCCCAAACCTTATAATACCCTTCATAGGAGAGACTTTCAACATGACCCTATCTCCCTCCATAAATGATACCTCACGCGCCCTCTGATCCGCGTAACTCTTCTATCTGGACTGTGCTGTACGGAGCCTCTCCTGAATCAACTTCACTTTCTCCAAGGCATCCCTCACCAGGTCGGTTCCATATAACTTAGCCTCGCCAGGCTCAAACCACCCGATAGGAGAAAGACGTCGCCGTCGATACAAAGCCTCAAATGGTGCCATCTCGATGCTGGACTGATAACTATTATTGTAAGCAAACTCAGCAAAAGGCAAGAACTGGTCTTACTTACCTCCGAAGTCAATCACACATGCCTGAGCATGTCCTCCAATATCTGAACTGTACGCTCCGACTGACCATCAGTCTGAGGGTGGAATGCTGTGCTGAGGTCTATCTGGGTGACCATCTCACTATGCAATGCTCTACAGAAGTGCGAAGTGAACTGAGGACCTCGATCTGATATAATGGACACCGACACACCATGCAATTGGACTATCTCCTGAATGTAGATCTGGGCCAACCTCTCAGAAGTATATGTAGTGGCTACTGGAATGAAATGCGCTGATTTGGTCAATCTATCCACAGTGACCCAAATCGCGTCAACCTACCGCGAAGTCCGAGGCAACCCAACTTTGAATTCCATAGCGATGCGCTCCCATTTCCACTCAGGAATGAGCATCTGCTGAAGTAGGCCTCCTGGCCTCTGGTGCTCATACTTCACTTGCTGTCAATTAAGACAACTAGTCACATACTCCACAATGTCCTTCTTCATCCGCCTCCACCAGAAATGCTGCTTCAAGTCACGATACATCTTTGTAGAACCAGGATGAATAAAATACCGAGAACTGTGTGCCTCCTCTAGAATCCTCTCCCTTAGGTCATCAACATTAGAAACACATAAGCGGCCCTGAAGTCTCAGAAAACCATCCTCGCCAATAGTAGCCTCCTTGGCCCTACCCTGAACCACTGTCTCCCGAAGCTCTGCTAGGCACAGATCATAGAACTGTCAGGCCTTAATCTCCCCTAATAACGAAGACTGAGCAACCACATGTGCTAAAACTTGATGAGGCTCTGAAAGGTCTATCCTCACTAGGCGATTGGCCAAGGACTGAATGTCCAAGGCTAGAGGTCTCTCCTCTGCTGCAATTTAAGACAAGCTACCCATACTCTCCGCCTTCCTGCTCAAAGCATCTGCTACCACATTTGCCTTGCCCGGGTGATAAAGAATGGTGATATCCTAATATTTCAACAACTCAAGCCATTTGCGTTGCCTCAAATGAAGATCCTTCTGCTTGAACAAGTGTTGCAAGCTACAGTGGTCTGTATAAACCTCACAGGACACTCCATACAAGTAGTGCCTCCAAATCTTAAGAGCGTGAACAATCGCCGCCAACTCCAAATCGTGCACATGGTACTTCTTCTCATGAACCTTCAGCTGGAGTGAAGCATAAGCAATAACTCTCCCCTCCTGCATCAATAGACACCCCAAGCCAACGTGTGAAGCGTCGCAATATACTGTGTACATCCCAGAACCGGAGGGCAATATTAGAACTGGTGCCAAGGTTAATGCTGTCTTGAGCTTTTGAAAGCTCGCCTCACACTCGTCAGACCATCGAAACGAGGCATTATTCTGATTCAATCTAGTCAATGGAGCTGCAATAGAAGAGAAACGCTCCACAAATCGACGATAATAACCTGCTAGGCCTAGAAAGCTCCCGATCTCTGTAGCTGAAGTAGGACGCGGCCAACTCTGAACTGCCTCAATCTTCTAAGGATCAACCTTGATACCCTCTCCGGATACCACATGCCCCAGAAATGCCACAGACTCTAACCAGAACTCACACTTGGAGAACTTAGCATATAGCTTCTGTTTTCGCAAGGTCTGAAGCACAACTCTCAAATGCTGCTCGTGCTCACCCAGGCTCCGCGGATAGATCAAAATGTCATCAATGAAGACAATGACGAAGGAATCAATATACGACCTGAACACCCTATTCATCAAATCCATGAATGCTGCTGGGGCATTAGTCAGGCCGAAGGACATCACTAGGAACTCGTAATGGCCATATCTGGTACGAAATGCAGTCTTCGGAACATTTGAGGCCCGAATCTTCAATTGATGATAGCCCGACCTCAAATCAATCTTAGAAAACACGCGAGCACCCTGCAACTGGTCAAACATATCATCGACGCGCAGCAATGGATACTTGTTCTTAATGGTAACCTTGTTCAACTGGCGGTAATCAATACACATCCGCATAGACCCATCCTTCTTCTTCACATATAAAGCTGGAGCACCCCACGGCGATACACTCGATCTGACGAACCCCTTAGCTAACAAATCCTCAAGATGCTCCTTCAACTCCTTCAACTCTTTCGAAGCCATACGGTACAGAGGAATAGATATAGGATGGGTGTCTGGAGCTAAATCAATGCAGAAATCAATATCACGGTCTAGAGGCATGCTCGGAAGATCCGAAGGAAATACATCCGCAAACTCTCAAACCACTGGAACTGAATCGATCATCGGAGACTCGGCGGTGGTATCCCGCACATAGGCAAGATAGGCCAGACAACCCTTCTCAACCATATGTCGAGCCTTCATGAATGAAATAACCCGGATGGCTGCACTAACTGAAGAGCCCCTCCACTCCAGCCTAGGCGACTCGGGCATTATTAAATTAACTGTCTTGGCATGCAATCAAGCATGGCATGATAAGGAGATAGTCAATCCATGGTAAGAATAACCTCAAAATCAACCATGTCGAGCAATAAAAGGTCAGCTCTGGTCTCGAACCCACAGAAGGTGATCACACAAGACCGATACACCCGTTCTACCACCACAAAATCGCCCACAGTAGTGGACACATATATATGAGATCCCAAGGACTCACGAGAAACATCCAGAAAAAAGAGCAAATAAGGCTGAAACATATGATAAGTGGATCCTGGATCAAACAATACTGAAGCCTCTCTACCACATACTGAGATAATGACTGTGATTACGGCGTCTGAGGCCACTACATCTGATCTAGCTGGAATAACATAGAATCTGGCTGGAGCACCTGAAGACTAAGCCCCCACCGGAGTCAACAGGAGCTGACTGACCCCCTCCTGGCTGGCTTCCCCCTCTTGGACGCCACTGCTGACATGTCCTCCACCCCTAGGTAGCCGGACTGCTGGTGCTGAACTCATAGGCTAATAACCCTGCTGCACTATCTTGCCCCGAAACCTGGTACAAGCCCTCCTCACATGGCCCAGGTCCCCGCACTCGTAACATCTCACATGTGGCATATCCTGCTGTCCCGAAGAAGAACAATCCTGAATGGCCGGAGAGCCATGTGTACCCTCTAGCATAGCACTGAAATAAGAACTGGAGGATCTCTGGTGACAGGAGTAACCACTCGGAGAACTCTGAATAGCTGGAGGATGGTAGGAGCGCTCTGGCATGGCACTTCACTGCACTGGGGCCTAACTGGAACACCTCGGGGAGGTAGTGGAGGTGCTGAATAAGAAGGCCTGCTGGGCTGACCACCCCCAAAGTGACCTTTGCTCCTAGCTGGGGCATCTCTGAAATCTCCTGAGAAACTAGCCCTCTTATCCTGCTGACCCTGATCCCTGCTCCTCGACCGATAACCCTCGATCCTGTGAGCAATCTCCATTACGAGCTGATAAGGGGTACCCATCTCCACCTCTAGAGCCATCATGGATCTAATACCTGGATGCAACCCTGTTACAAACCTCTGCACTCTCTCAGCATCGGCGGGTAATATCATAAGTGCATGGCATGACAACTCTAAAAGTATGGCCTCACAATCTATCACGGACATCTGGCCCTGCTCTAACCGCTCAAGCTGACCCCGCAGCTCTTCCCTCTCAGAGGGTGGAATATATCTATCCAAGAACATCTGTGTGAACTGCTCCCAAGTGACAGTAGGAGAATCTGCTGGCCTGCTGAGAATATAAGACCGCCACCACCTGCGAGCTCTGCCCTCTAACTGGAATGTGGTGAAATCCACCCCATGGGACGCTAGGATCCCCATGTTGTGCAGTCTATCCCTACACCTATCAATGAAGTCCTGGGAATCCTCACCTCGCTCACCCCCAAAGACTGGAGGGCGCAACCGAGTCCATCTATCTAAAATCTTCAGCTGATTGCCATCCGCATCTGGTCTAGGCTCCAGTGCTGCTACTAGAGGTTGGGTACCACCCATGGGCAGTGTACCCGGGGTATGATGTGCTGCAGCTGCCTGTCCTGCGGCCTAGGCGATAGGGGTTTGGACTCCCCCTCCTGCCTGTGAAGTGGCAGGATCTGCTGGAAATAAACCTGCGTGGGAAATGGTGTCCACAAATCTCATCATACGGCCCATAGCCTCCTGGAAGCCTGGCGCTGTCATGAAGTCCGCTGGAGCAGGACCTACTGGAGGCACCTTGTCCTGCTCCTCTAAGATGGGATCCTCTGGTGGTGCAACTGGAATAGCTCTGGGACGCCCTCGGCCGCTACCTCGGGCCGGTGCCCTTCCCCTGCCTCTACCATGACCTCAGGAGGCAGGGATAGCGGCATCTCCCGGATCAGGAACATCGGATGCGCGCGTCCTCACCATCTGTGAGAGAATAAAAGAATGAGTTTAAGTACTTCACCGATTGCACGACAAAAAATAAATTAAAGAGAGTTTTCCTAACACCCTGTAGCCTCCTGAAGATAAGTATAGACGTCTCCGTACCGATCTGCAAGACTCTACTGGGTCTGCCCATAACTCGTGAGACTTACGTGAACCTAGTGCTCTGATACCATGTTGTCACGATCCAAAATCAAACAAAGGTCGTGATGTCTCCCAACACCGGATTCAGGCAAGCCAACGGTTGTTTACTAGTGAGAATATCCTTATTTGACATACCAACCCCACATATTCCCAAAGTTTTAAGCTTAGATCATTTAAATAAAAGCCGAAACATTAACCAACTTAAGTAATTATAGGCACAATGATCATGATCCAATATATACAGTCCCAAAATAAATAGTCTACTATGTGCCTGCCAGGAACCAGTGTCACAAGTCAACCGACGAACTAGTAGGATATACAAAAGATTATACAAACTGTACTGCTGTCTGAGAGAAGTAGACAGAAATGAACAAAAGATAACTCCATAGCACTGCTGAGAATCGCCAAGGGAGGAAGATCATCGTGGAGTTAGGTCCAGCGTCAAGCTCCGATCGGATAACCAGAAGCACCAACCTCAAAATCCTGTACAATTAAGTACATACGTGCAACATGAGTACATGATGCGAGGCTAGAATGCATAGTTGAATATGGAATATACTTTACATTTGAGGTGATTTAATGATAAAAATACACTTGTTATGTGCTTAATAGAGTTTATTTCATGTGTAGGTTAATTGGAGATGGAAACGGAGCTAAAGGGATGCAAATACGTCGAAAATACGCAAAGGGAGACACCCGGGCGATAGCCGGGCGTTTGCCCCCTAAAGCCTGACCCTACCTGGCGTTAGGGGGGCGTTTACCCCATTAGGCCAGGCAGACCCTGGCATTAGGGGGGAGTTAGGGCCCAAACTCCAGGCCTGCCCTGGCCTTAGGGGTGCGTTAGAGCCCAAACGCCTGGGGTCACAGTTTCGGCCAAACCCGAGTTTTGACGAGTTTAAGTGTTTCCCGGTCGAAATAGAAGTCTCCTACACGGTTAGGGTTCGCCCTAAACATATAAATAGACACCAAACAACACAAATTGGGGGGATTCGGAGGAGACAGAGGAGATTCGGAAGGATTCAACACGAAAACACCATAGAAGTGAAAAACATCGAT
>ML349619.1:2147-36839 GCA_005239505.1 Nicotiana paniculata | reverse complement strand
GTGTTTAAGTGAGAGCATGAGATACTGATAGTGGAGTCACGAGTGACTGAGAGGCTTGCCTGATAGGCTTTATTGTGAGTGATATTGTGCCCGGGGGGCTTATATTTTATGAAAATGTTGTTTTCACTCTTCTTTACACTGAGCCTCTGATGATAAATGTTGGATAAATGGTTTTATACGATATTTTTAAATGGAAACCGGAGTTTTATGAATTATTCGGAATTGTGGATTCCTGACTTGATTTATTCATTTCCTCTATTATTCATTATATGGATCTACATGATTTAAATGCTTGTCACTACACTCAAGTTTTTAGTTACTTTGATTACTTACTGAGTTGGCGTACTCACGTTACTCCCTGCACCTCTGTGTTCAGATCCAGGTACCGGGCCATCTCACTAGTCGATTTTTCGGACGTGCTTGGAGTTGTTCGAGGATCGAGGTAGCTGCTCAGCGTCCCCAGTTCACCTCCTTTCCTTTCTTCAGTTCATTGTTTTTGTCTTTTTTACTTCAGGCTTTTGTAGTAGCAAGTCACCTTGTTGTACATTGCATTTACAGTTCTAGATGCGCATGACAGTTGACTCCAGGTTTTGGGGAAGTGTATAAATTGTTCATCTAATTTTTCTATTTTAAAAATCTACTAATTTTGGGAAATTATGAAATATTATGATAGTCTGATAGGCGCCATCACGGTCGGTTTAGGATTTGGAGTCGTGAAACACGCTAAGTCACTCAGTATTGTATATGGCCCATCCAGCCTAGGGAAGATGCATCCCGAATATATACATAGCAACTGTCAGTCAGTCACTCAGTATTGTATAAGGCCAATGCAGCCCAGGGGAGATCCATCCCTAAATATAAAATCTTCGGACAAGATCCATGTCCAGGGAAGATCCATCCATATAAATAAACCGCGCTAACTAAGGTATGTGTAGACTCTGTAGGGGATCCTTTAGCCCAAGCACTATATCAAGCCAATCATGGTATAAATCAATGAAACATGTTGCGGCGTGCAGTCCGATCCCATAATATATAACATGTTGCGGCGAGCTGCCCGATCCCATAATATCACTCACACTTAGGCCCTTGGCCTCACTCAGTCATCAATCTCTCTAGTCTCTGGGGCTCACAATGCCATGAAACTAGACCCAAAATAATGATATGATGTGTCAATAAATAGCAATGAAAAATGAGATATGATATGAAATGAATGAACTTGAATGAGTATGAAATTGCAACTTAAACAAATAATTCAACAGAAATATGACTTCAGTGGGTCCCAAAAGAATGAGCATGAAGCCTAGACATGATTTCTAACATGGGTCAGAGCTCAATAGCTCTAGTACATAGAAATTTCATGGTTACAGATAACAATAGGTAATTACACAGTACCACAAGAATAATGGAGTCACAATTCACATGGTGCATGCCCACACGCCTGTCGCCTAGCATGTGAGTCACCTCAACACCAAGACACATAACACCTATTTCGGGGCTTCATACCCTCAGCACCAAGTTTACAAGTGTTGCTTACCTTGAACAAGCCCAAATCAGATGCCGAGCAAGCCAAGTGATACTCTAAAATGCCATCTCACACGTATTGACCTTTGAACGGCTCCAAACTAGACAAAAGAAACTCAATTACGTCAAATAAATCCCAAGGAAACAATTCCAAATTATAAAGGTCGAATCCTTAATCAAAACCCAAAACTAGCCAAAAGCCACACCCAGGCCCGCTCCTCGGAACCCGGCAGAATTTACAAAATCCAACAATCCATTTAATTAGGAGTCCAACCATACTATATTCCCTCAAATCCAACTTCAAATCGATGTTCAAAACTCAAAAATTTACACTGTGAAAGTTTAGGTTAGAACACCTAATTTTCCTCTTTAAAATTCATTATCCAACTGCAAAAAAAGAAGATACATTCACGAAATATAGTCAAAACCAAGTAGAGAACACTAACCCCAATCCTTGTGTTGAAAATTGCTTCAAAAGTCGCCTCAAAATATGAAGAAAAAACCAAAACCCTCAATTCATAGCTTCTGTTCAGCATTTTCGCACCTGCGGCACCATAGCTGCTTCTGCGGCGTTGCTTTTGCGACCAAAATAATGCTTATGAGACCATGACTAACCAACCGATCCCTCGCACTTGCAGAACAAATTCCGATTCTGCAATATCGGAGGTGCGATCTCCTCTTAGCTCTTGCGCAAGACCCACGCCCAAATGATTTGCTTCTGCGCACACGCAAGTACGCCTCTTGCTCCACATCTACGATGATCCCCAACCAAGCTTGTTTGTGCTACTGCGACTAACTTTACGCATATGTGGACTAGCATCTGCGTCCATTCCTCCGCAGATGAGGAAGCACCAGAACCAGCAAACTTTCAGCAATGCAACATGAAATGAAAATGATCCGAGCCTAATCCAAAACTCACATGAGCCCCTCGGGACCCCGTCCAAATATACCAACAAGTCCAATAACATAACACGAACCTAATCAAGGCCTCAAGTCATGCATAACAACATCAAAACGATGAATCGCCCCTCAAAGAGAACTTAATGTACTTTGAACTTTTCAACTTCCATAACTCATGACGAAACATATCAAATCACCCTACATGAACCCAAATTTTGCACACAAGTCCCAAATAACATAACCAAGTATTCCAATACCCGAAAACACAATCTGAATCTGATATCCTCAAAGTTAACTTTCGCTCAAACTTATTGTAACGACCCGACCGGTCGTTCCGTGAGATTTACCCCATTTCCCCTATTTATACATTTGTTATGTATCACTATCTTGTTTTTGATGTGTTGGATCAGTTGGTTTGGGTCCGGAGTAGTTATGGTGAGAGTTTAGGCATTTAGCCTTTTAAAGTAACCTAATAGTTGAGAAAGTCAACTGAGAGTTGACTTATTGGTAAACGACCTCGAAATGCAGATTTTATGGCTCGAATAGCTTCTTTAGGTGATTTGGGACTTGGGACTGTGTTCGGAATATATTTGTGATGTCCGGAGTAGAATTAGGCTTGAATTGGCAAAATTTAGTTTTTGGCGATTTTCCGCCGGCAGTGGAAAATAGGCTATCGAGGCCGGAATGGAATTCAAGAAGTTGGAACGGTTTTGTAATGTCATTTTGGATATGTCCGCAAATTTTCAGGTTAATCGGAGGTGTTTTGGTTGGTTTCGGCATAGTTGGCGAATTTTAGGAGTTTCAAAGTTCTTAGGCTTGAATTTGATGAAAACATTCGTGTTTCCGTGTTGTTTTTGGTATTTTGAGGGCTCGACTAAGTTGGAATAATGCTACGGGGTGTGTTTTATGTTTGGTTGGGGCCCCGAGGGGCTCGTGATTGATTTCGGAGGGTTGACGGGAAGTTGGAGTGATTTTTTAAAATCTGTAGTGCTGGTGTTTTCGCACCGGCGAAAGGGGATTCGCAGGTGCGGTTGCGCAGGAGTGGAGAGAAGGTCGCAGGTGCGAGTTTTGCCTGTGTCGGGAATGGTCCGCAGGTGCGAGGGGTTTGTCACACCTGCAATGTCGCTGGTGCGGAAGGTGCATCGCACCTGCGAAGCCGCAGGTGCGGAAAGGTGGTCGCAGTCGCGAGAATTTGCCAGTTAAGTGAGTCTCGCAGGTGCGCACCCTGGGACCGCAGGTGCGGCCAATATTAGTATACTGTGCAGAACAGTATAAAAAGGACCCCTCTGCAAAATTTATTAGTATTCATCAATTTGCATGCGGGAGGAGTCCATTGAAGGTGGTTTTGAGAGAGAATTTCAAAGTTCTTCAGCAAAGGTAAGTTCTTTTGTTGTTAATCCCGTTCTTATGCTATTTTTTTAGGATTAGGCTTGAAATTTAAGGATTTGGGTAGGAAAAAGTTGGAAAAATGGGAGGAAAGAATTGTGATTTCTTTTGAAGTTTTGGAATGGAAATTATGGTCCGATTTTTGGTGTTCTTGGTATGTATAGAATCGTGGGAGGACGAGGTTTCTAATGATGTAAAAATTATTGAATTCCGAGATGTGGGCCTGGGGCTCGGGTTTGGCCGAATTTCGAGATTTTTGATTTAATTGACAATTTCGATTGGGTTGTGTTCCTTGAGTATATATTAATGATGTTGAACTGGTTTTGGCTAGATTCTGAGCAATCGGGAGCCAATTTGAGGTGCAAAGGTATAGCGGACTAGGGTCGTGGCCCGGTAGAGGTAAGTAATGGTCTTAAATCTTGTCCTGAGGGTATGGAACCCCGGATTGCATTATTTTCTCACTGATATTTAGAAAGGCGCACATGCCGGATGATGAGTATGTGGCGCGTACTGATTTTTGGATTGGACTAGGTCCTCTCTGTGGCAACTAATGAGTTGCATATTTACTCAAAATCTTATGTTAAATTATGTTCTAAAGATTTGTGAAATATTTGGGTTGTAAGTCGTGTTTGGGGCCTCGTGCCGATCTATTTAGACCCCTTTGAGGGCGTTTTACTGTTGTTTTTCTCACCACCTGTTGATGATTTTACTCAGCATCATTGTGCATACTGTTTTATTTGAAACTCAACCTGATTTACACTACAACATTAAAATGATGTTTTCGGGTCGAGTACCCCGTTCTATTACTTCGCCCGAGGGGCTTTTCGAGTGGTTCCACCGAGTGTGGTCGAGGGACAAGAGTGATGGCGAGGTGCTGAGTGATATTAGCGCTTGGGCTGAAGGAGCCCCTTCGGAGTATGTACACACCCCTAGTGAGCGCGCCGAGTGCGAGTGATTGAGTGATTAGGAGGCATGAGTGGATGTGAGGTGCTGAGTGATTGTGAGGTGCTGAGGGTTTGTGAGGCATGCCCGAGCGGCTGATTATGAAACATGTTTTTGCCCGAGGGGCTACTTATGATTTTACTACATTCATTTGCATACCAAATCCTTGTTTAAAGTTGTTAAAAATGTGCATTGTTTTAAGGACTTTTGTGAAGTTGATTTCTAAGGCATGACGATTTCGTATATCTATGTATACTATTGGAAAGTAAGGCTGTATATATTGTGACTTGATGACATTGATTTTTATGTGATTCCTTGCTACTTAGACTTGATTTATTTCCATTACTACTGAGTTGGCGTACTCACATTACTCCCTACACCTCTGTGTGCAGATTCAGGAGCAGATATCGAGCGTTACCTTTTATATATATCGCAGCGGAGCTGGATCGTGGGGATATAGAGGTAGATGTTCAGCGTTCGCAGCATCTCTACTTTCCCTTCCTGTTGTATTTAGATTTGATTCGGAGTTTTGTATCATAATACTTTATTTTGGCTTATTTCACTAGATATTCATGCCATCTTGGCTCCAGGTTTTGGGGATGGCAGTATTGTATATAAAATTTGCCTATTATATTAAGAACTTTCTGTATATCGTTATGAATTTCTTGAAACTTAAATGGTATTATCAAAAGGAAATGTGAACACACGATAGTCGGCTAGCCTAGTTCCACGATAGGAACCATCATGGCCAGTTAGGATTTGGGGTCGTGACAGTTTGGTATCAGAGCCCTAGGTTAGATAGGACTCGACGGTCATGAGCATTTTAGTAGAGTCTTGCGGATCGGTACAGAGACGTCTGTACTTATCTTCGAGAAGTTGCCGAACTTCTAGGAAATATTCTATCTTTCTTGAACTCTTTCGTGCTGATCTATTGATTCTTGAAATCTGAACTTACGTTGTTTCATTCTCTCACAGATGGTGAGAACACGCCATACCGATCAGAGTGACCAGTCACCGGCTAGACCAACGAGAGGTCGAGGCCGTGGTAGAGGTAGGGGGCTAGCCCGCGCAGCAGCCGGGGCATTACCTCAGGATCCACCTATTGATCATGATAAGTTTCTCGCTGATGGTGTCCCAGCGGGACAGGCTCAGGCATCAGCAGTGTCTATGGTTATTCCGGGTCTTCAGGAGGCCTGTCTCAGATATTGTCAGTATGCATCGGTTTGGCTACGGTCGTTGCCATGTCTTCTTCTGCCACCTAGCTCAGGCCAGGGGAGGCAATTGGACTCCAGCTGCCTGGGCACCTGAGCAGGCTGCACAGGGTATTCAGGCACCGGGAGCATCCCAGCTCAGCCAGCTGCTCCAGTTCAGGATTATGTGGTCCCTGCTATGCCTGAGGACGAGCAACGCAGGTTGGAGAGGTTCAGCAGACTTCAGCCTCCGAATTTCAGGGGTACAGAGGGCGAGGATGCCCAGGGATTTCTAGATAGGTGCCAGAGGATTCTGCGCAACGCGGGTATTCTGGAGACCAGTGGGGTCTCGTTTGTTACCTTTCAGTTTGCGGGTGCTGCCTTTACTTGGTGGGAGTCTTTCGAGAGGCGTAGACCGGTTGGTTCAGCACCTCTTACCTGGCAGCAGTTCTCCACGATCTTTTTGGAGAAGTATGTTCCTCAGTCCCATAGAGAGGAGCAGCGTAGGCAGTTTGAGCAGCTGCGCCAGGGAGAATTATCAGTCACTCAGTATGAGATGAGATTTTCCGAGTTGGCTAGGCATGCTTCTGAGATTATCCCTACTGATAGGGAGAGGAGGAGGAGGTTCGTAGATGGTCTTTCTTATCAGCTTCGGTTGTTTGTGACTCGAGAGAGAGTATCGGGTGCTTCATTCGAGCAGGTTGTTGACATAGCTCAAGATATTGAGTTTGTTCACCGCCAGGAGCGGGAGGAGAGGGAGGCCAAGAGGCCTCGTGGTTCGGGCAGTTCCAGTGGTGCTCCCTTCAGGGGACAGTTTCAGCAGGGTAGGGGCCGTCCATTCAAACCTCCTCAGTGAGGCCGCCCAGCTTATAGTGGTGCCTCTTCGGGGCAGGGTCCCCGTGGTTCTGAGTCAGGTCGTACTTCATTTGGTGCCCTCCCAACTCAGAGTACAGCTCGAGCACCTCCAGTTCAGGGTTCATCTATTCAGGAGTCTTCCAGTGGCCATGCAGGTGCTAGGGGTTTCTATCAGTCCCTGCCTCCAGCTCGAGGTAGATGTTTTGAGTGCGGAGAGTTCGGACCCAGGTGGAGGCAGTGTCCCCGCAGTTCTGGTGGATCTTCTCAGCAGATGGACCAGCCCTCGAGTTCAGCTCCAGTCACTTCACCACCCGCCCAGGCAGCCAGGGTGGTGGTCAATCATCTAGAGGCTGCCCTAGAGGGGGAAGTCGAGTAGGGGGAGGTCAGACTCGTATGTATGTATTTCCAGCCAGGCCGGATGCTATGGCTTCACATGCCGTGATTGCAGGTATTGTTTCAGTCTGTTGTCATGATGCCTTGGCTTTATTTGACCCTGGTTCCACATATTCCTATCTTTCTTCATATTATTCTGGTTTTCTGGATGTGCCCCGTGAGTCTCTCGTCACTTCTGTTCATGTGTCGACTCTGGTGGGCGATACTGTTGTTGTGGACTGCGTGTATCGGTCATGCATGATATCTATTGGGGGTTTGGAGACCCGAGTGGACCTACTGTTACTCAACATGGTCGATTTTGACGTGATATTGGGCATGGATTGGTTATCTCCGTGCCGTGTTGTTCTTGATTGTCACGCTAAGACCGTGACCTTAGCTATGCCAGGGTGTCCGAGGGTTGAGTGGAGAGGTTCTTCCAAGTATATGCCTAGCAGGGTGATTTCTTACTTGAAGGCTCGACGCATGGTTAAAAATGGGTGTTTATCTTATTTTGCCTTTGTGAGGGATGTCGGTGGTGAGACTCCCGCTATTGATTCAGTTACTGTGGTCCGTGATTTTCCGGATGTGTTTCCTGCAGACCTGCCAGGCATGCCACCTGATAGGGATATTGATTTTAGTATTGACCTGGTGCCAGGCACTCAACCTATTTCTATTCCACCATATCGTATGGCGCCAGCGGAGCTAAAGGAATTGAAGGAGCAGCTTCAGCAGCTCCTGGATAAGGGGTTCATTCGGCCTAGTGTGTCACCTTAGGGTGCACCGGTGTTGTTCGTTAAGAAGAAGGACGGGTCCATAAAAATATGTATTGATTATCGGCAGTTGAATAGGGTTACGGTGAAGAACCGGTATCCCTTACCCTGTATTGATGATTTGTTTGACCAGCTTCAAGGAGAAAAAATATTTTCCAAGATTGATTTGAGATCTGGGTACCATCAGTTGAGGATTCGGGATTCTGATATCCCGAAGACTGCTTTCAGGACAAGGTATGGTCATTATGAGTTCTTGGTTATATCGTTTGGGCTGACCAATGCCCCAGCTGCGTTTATGCAATTGATGAACAGCGTGTTTCAGCCTTATCTTGATTCCTTTGTCATTGTGTTCAATGATGACATCATAGTTTATTCTCGTATCCAGGAAGAGCATGCTCAGCATTTGAGAGTTGTGTTACAGAGGTTGAGGGAGGAGAAGCTTTATGCAAAATTCTCCAAGTGTGAGTTTTTCTGGGGTCGGTAGCTTTCTTGGGACACGTGGTGTCTAGTGAAGGGATTCAGGTTTATCCAAAGAAGATAGAGGCGGTGCATAGTTGGCCATGACCGTCCTCATCTACAGAAATTAAGAATTTCCTTGGTTTGGCAAAATATTACCGTCGCTTTGTGGAGGGATTCTCTTCGATAGCCTCGCCTTTGACCAGATTGACCCTGAAGGGTGCTCTATTCAGATGGTCTGATAAGTGTGAGGAGAGCTTTCAGAAGCTCAAATCAGCATTGACTACAGCTCTAGTACTAGTTTTGCATGTTGGTTCGGGTTCTTACACAGTTATTGTGATGCTTCCAGAGTTGGCTTGGGAGCGGTATTGATGCAGGATGGTAGGGTGATTTCCTACGCGTCCAGACAATTGAAGGTGCACGAGAAGAATTATCCATTACACGATCTTGAGTTAGCTGCCATTGTTCATGCTTTGAAGATTTGGCGGCATTATCTGTATGGAGTGCAGTGTGAGATTTTCACTAATCATCGCAGTTTTCAGTATCTGCTGAGGCAGAAGGACTTGAATTTGCATCAGAGGAGATGGTTAGAGCTCCTCAAGGATTATGACCTCACTATCTTATATCATCCGGGGAAGGCCAATGTAGTGGCCGATGCCTTGAGTCGCAGGGCAGAGAGTGTGGGGAGTTTAGTTACCTTCCAGTAGCAGAGCGGCCATTAGCTCTTGATGTTCAGGCCTTAGCAAGTCATTTGGTGAGATTGGATCTATCAGAACCCCCGCGGATGTTGTCTTGTGTATCCTTCAGGTGTACTCTTTACTATCAGATTAGAGCATGCCAGTATGATGATCCACATTTGCTTGTTCTTCAGGACAGGGTACATCGCGGTGATGCCAGAGATGTGGTTATTGGTGATGGTGGGGTCACGAGGATGTAGGGCCGGATTTGCGTGCCCAATGTAGATGGACTTCGAGATTTGATTCTAGCAGAGGCTCATAGTTCGCAGTATTCCATCCATACGGGTGCCGCAAAGATGTATCAGGATTTGAGGCAGCATTATTGGTGGAGGAGAATGAAGAAGGATGTTTTGGAGTTTGTGGCCCGGTGTCTCAGCTGTCATCAGGTCAAGTATGAGCACCAGAGGCCAGGTGGATTGCTTCAGAGGTTTGATATTCTGGAGTGGAAGTGGGAGCGGATCACCATGGACGTCGTACTTCGACTCCCATGGACTTCGAGGAGGTTTAATGCTATATGGGTTATTGTGGATTAGCTGACCAAGTCCACGCACTTCATTCATGTTGGTACTATGGATTCATCGGAGAGGTTAGCTGTGATTTATATCAAGGAGATTGTCCATCGGCATGGGGTTCTAGTTTCTATCATTTCCGACAGAGGCATTCAGTTCACATCCCAGTTTTGGAGAGTCGTGCAGAGAGAGTTGGGTACTCAGGTTGAGTTGAGCACATCGTTTCATCCTCAGACCGACAGGCAGTCAGAGCGTACCATTCAGATTTTGGAGGACATGTTGCGTGCTTGTGTGATTGACTTTGGTAGTTCAGTGGATCAGTTTCTGCCACTAGCGGAGTTTGCATATAATAACAGCTATCAGCCGTGTATTCAGATGGCTCCGTATGAGGCCTTGTATGGTAGGAGGTGTAGATCTCCTGTTGGTTGGTTTGAACCGGGCGAGGCTAGGCTATTGGGCACAAACTTGGTTCAGGATGCTTTGAGTAAGGCAAAGTTGATTGAGGAGCGGCCTCGCACGGTGCAGTCTAGGCAGAAGAGTTATGCGGACCAGAATGTCCGAGATATGTCTTTCATGGTTGGGGATAAGGTGTTGCTGAAGGTATCACCCATGAATGGTGTTATGAGATTCGGGAAGAGAGGAAAGTTGAGTCCCAGGTTCATTGGACCATTTGAGGTACTTCAGAGGGTTGGGGAGGTGACCTATAGGCTTGTTGTGCCTCCCAGTTTATCGAGTATTCATCCAGTATTCCATGTTTCGATGCTCCGGGAGTGTGTTAGTGACCCTTCCCATGTTTTGGACTTCAGCACGGTTCAGCTCGAGGGTGATATGTCATATGAGGTAGAGCCAGTGTCTATTTTGGGTCGTCAGGTCAGGAAGCTGAGGTCTAAGGATACAGCTTCAGTGAAGGTTCAGTGGAGAGCGTAGCCGGTGGAGGATGCCACCACGGAGACCAAGCGGGAGATGTGGGACAGATATCCTCACTTATTCGAGGCTCCAGGTATGCTTCTAGACTCGTTCGAGGACGAACGTTTGTTTAAGAGAGGGAGGATGTAACGACACGACCGATCGTTCCGTGAGATTTACCCCATTTCCCCTATTTCTGCATTTGTTATGTATCGCTATCTTGTTTTTGATGTGTTGGTTTGGGTTCGGAGTAATTATGGTGAGAGTTTAGGCATTTAGCCTTTTAAAGTAGCCTAATAGTTGAGAAAGTCAACTGAGAGTTGACTTATTGGTAAACGACCTCAGAATGTGGATTTTATGGCTCAAATAGCTTCGTTAGGTGATTCGGTACTTGGAAGTGCATTAAAAATATTTTTGTGATGTCCGGAGTAGAATTAGGCTTGAATTGACGAAAGTTAGTTTTTGGCGATTTCCGGTCGGCGGTGGAAAATAGGCTATCGAGGTAGAAATGGAAATCCAGAAGCAGGAACAGTTTCGTAATTTCATTTTGGATATGTCCGCAAAATTTCAGGTTAATCGGAGGTGTTTTGGTTGGTTTCGGCATAGTAGGCGAATTTTAGGAGTTTCAAAGTTCTTAGGCTTGAATTTGATGAAAAATTTGGTGTTTCCGTGTTGTTTTTGGTGTTTCGAGGGCTCGACTAAGTTGTAATAATGCTACGGGTTGTGTTGGTATGTTTGGTTGGGGCCCCGACAGGCTCGGGATTGATTTCGCATGGTTGACCGGAAGTTGGAGTGATTTTTAGAAACATGTTGTGCTGGTGTTTTCGCACCTGCGGAAGGGGAGTCGCAGGTGCGGTTGCGCAGGAGTGGAGAGAAAGGTCGCAGGTGCTAGTTTTTCCTGTGTAGGGAATGGTCCGCAGGTGCGAGGGATTTGTCGCACCTGCGATGTTGCTGGTGCGGAAGATGCATCGCACCTGCGAAGACACAGGTGCGGAAAGGTGGTTGCAGGCGCGACAGATGGCCAGTTAAGTTAGTCTCGCAGGTGCACACCCTGGGACCGCAGGTGCGGGTCTGCAGGTGTGGCCAATTTTCTGCAGGTGCGAAAATGACTATGCAGAACAGTATAAAAAGGACCCCTCCGCGAAATTTATTAGTTTTCATCAATTTGCATGCGGGAGGAGTCCATTGAAGGTGGTTTTGAGAGAGAATTTCAAAGTTCTTCAGCAAAGGTAAGTTCATTGGTTGTTAATCCCATTCCTATGCTATTTTGTTAGGATTAGGCTTGAAATTTAAGGATTTGGGTAGGAAAAAGTTGGAAAAATGGGAGGAAAGAATTGGGATTTCTTTTGAGGTTTTGGAATAGCAATTGTGGTCCGATTTTTTGTGTTCTTTGTATGTATAGAAACGTGGGAGGACGGGGTTTCTAATGATGTAAAAATTATTGAATTCCGAGATGTGGGCCTGGGGCTCGGGTTTGGCCGAATTTCGAGATTTTTGATTAAATTGACAATTTTTGATTGGGTTGTGTTCCTTGAGTATATATTAATGATGTTGAACTGGTTTTGGCTAGATTCGGAGCAATCTGGAGCCAATTTGAGGGTAAAAGGCATAGCGGACTAGTGTCACGGCCCGGTAGAGGTAAGTAATGGTCTTAAATCTTGTCCTGAGGGTATGAAACCCTGGACTGCATTATTTTCTTACTGATTTTTAGAATGGCGCACATGTCGGATGACGAGTATGTGGCGCGTACTGATTTTTGGATTGGACTAGGTCCTCTCCGCGGCAACTAATGAGTTGCATATTTACTCAAAATCTTATGTTAAATTATGTTGTAAAGATTTGTGAAATGTTTGGGCTGTAAACCATGTTTGGGGCCTCGTGCCGATCTGTTTAGACCCCTTTGAGGGCGTTTTACTGCTGTTTTTGTCACCGCCTGTTGATGATTTTACTCAGCATCATTGTGCATACTATTTTATTTGAAACTCATCCTGATTTACACTACTTGAGAATTAAAATGATGTTTCCGGGTCGAGTACCCCGTTCTATTACTTCGCCCGAGGGGCTTTTCGAGTGGTTCCACCGAGTGTGGCCGAGGGCCAAGAGTGATGGTGAGGTGTTGAGTGATATTAGCGCTTGGGCTGAAGGATCCCCTCCGGAGTCTGTACACACCCCCAGTAAGCGCGCCGAGTGCGAGTGATTGAGTGATTGGGAGGCATTAGTGGTTGTGAGGTGCTGAGTGATTGTGAGGTGCTGAGGGATTGTGAGTCATGCCCGAGGGGCTGATTATGAGACATGTTTTTGCCCGAGGGGATAATTATGATTTTACTACATTCATTTGCATACCAAATCCTTGTTTTAAAGTTGTTAAAAATGTGCATTGTTTTAAGGACTTTTGTGAAGTTGATTTCTAAGGCATGGCGATTTTGTATATCTATGTATACTAATGGAAAGTAAGGCTGTGTATATTTTGACTTGATGACATTGATTTTTATATGATTCCTTGCTACCTAGACTTGATTTATTTCCATTACTACTGAGTTGGCGTACTCACATTACTCCCTGCACCTCTGTGTGCAGATTCAGGAGCAGATATCGAGCGTTAGCTTTTATAGATATATCGCAGCGGAGCTGGATCGTGGGGATATAGAGGTAGTTGTTCAGCGTTCGCAGCATCTCTGCTTTCCCTTCCTGTTGTATTTAGCTTTGATTTAGAGTTTTGTATCATAATACTTTATTTTGGCTTATTTCACTAGATGCTGATGACATGTTGGCTCCGGGTTTTGGGGATGGCAGTACTGTATATAAAATTTTCCTATTATATTAAGTATTTTCTGTATATTGTTATGAATTGCTTGAAACTTAAATGTGATTTTCAAAAGGAAATGTGAACACGCGGTAGTCGGCTAGCCTAGTTCCACGATAGGCGCCATCACGGCCGGTTAGGATTCGGAGTCGTGACACTTATAAAATTTTCAGACCTTCAAATTTTCAACTTTTCGTGTGCCGAAACCTTCTAGACATTGAAATGCAAATCCGTGAAAACGCCCGAGTCCAAAATCACAATTTGGACCTACCAGAACCCTCAAAACTCCAATCCGAGGTCAATACTAAAAAGTCAAATTTGGTCAACTCTTCCAATTTAAAGCTTCCTAGTGGAGAATCATTCTTCCAAACCAAATCCAATGACCTGAAAGCCAAAATTGACGATTCACATAAGTCATAATATATCATATGGAGCTACTCATGCCTGTAAACTACCGAGCAAAGTCAATTGCTCTAAACGACTGATCGGGTTGTTACACCTCCTTTGGAGTCGTGGTGGAACCTAGGGTTACCTAAGCAGGTAACCCTAACACTTACTAATTAATAACAAAATTTAAACAAACAACTATTAAATATGATCCAAAATTTTCTATAATAAGCCAACAATCTCGAGTACAGGTAGTACAAGTCATAAGCTCTACTGAGTTCACTAGAAAAATCCCTAAGTACAACTATTTAAGAATAGAAATAAATAGTACAAAATAAACTATAGAAGGTGACTCCGAGGCTTGCGAACGGGATGATAGGTATACCTTGAAGTCTCCACAGCAATCTCTTATTAGCTATCTAATGATCAACAAGCTCTGAAGTACCTGGATCTGCACAGAAAAGTTGAGCATGGGAGAAATGACAACAATACTTACAATAGAAAACTAGAATCAACAATTAGAAAAAAGGAACAAATAGGTAATAACGCCATAGAATAAGCTGAATACAGTTGAAGTCGGTGAAACCAAGGAAAAACAGGTAACAACCCAATAACCAACTATTTTCACATAAGATTTATACAATAACTTTTTTGATATACTACACCTCATAACCATAAATTTGCATGTGCCAAGTCACGAACCCTAATCATTTGGCATCTTGTGCCCATATTACTATTCACCGTCGCACGGACAACTCATGTGCTACACGGACACCTAACATGTGAATACCATTAGTAACTCATATATGCACGGACAACTCACGTGTTTAGAGAGTTACAAAATGATATATCCGCATGAACAACTCATATGCTAGAAATACTAAACCCTCATAATCGCACGGACAAGTCACGTTCCAATAGTACAACTCTCATACAGAAGGCAAGTTTACGAGAATACATGTAAATTATCAATAAACATTAGGGTTCATCTCCTTAAAGTGATATGAGTGATTAATTACGTGTATGCTTGTGCAAGTGGTCTATCACAACTCGAGTCAACAAGTAAGAGCAGAGACAATGAATGGCACATTGGAAACAACATAACAAAATGTAAAATGCATGACTCACGCAAGGTAGGCACACCACTACACAAATACCATCAATAACAATGCCCCCAGTCCATCACAAGTCATCACAAATATTCCCCGGCATAAGCCCCCTTGTCCCGCCACATGCGCAACAATAAAGAAGGAGCCCTCCTTGTCTGGCCACATGCGCATAATAATATTCCCACCTTGTCTTGCCATGCGCATAATATATATATATATATATATATATATATATATATATATATATATATATATATATATATATATATATATATTTCCCGCCTTGTCACGTTGCATGCGCAAATATCAATAATACCAATAGGAGGGACAACTCACGTGTGAATACCCCAAAAATCATCTCAATAATATCACGTGGGCAAAAAATACAACAAAATATAACAACTCGCACCACATGTGCCCATATGCCAAAACATTTCCTTAAAAAACTCCAATAACACGACCATGATTAGCCCACGACTCAACAACACCGAGCACAACAACAATAATAACAGGGGAATACGGCAAGTAAATCAACACAAGAATTACAATAACACAATGAAATGGAAGAATGACTTCACAATGAAAGATATAACAAGTTATAACGGCTTTAAATAGGGAAATCCCAACAATGAGAGAGAGAGAGAGATAGTGCGTAAAAACAATATCAAATAATAATAACTAAACAATAGGAGAAATAACATGTAACAATGATTTCAAACAATAATACTCAGCAATGAGAGAGGTAACGCATAATAATGACTTCAAACATGATAAATCAACGATGAAAGCAATGAAAATAACTTCAACTAAAGATAATTGATGTTCGGCTAAAAAATGCATATATTTAATCATTATTGCCTCACATTCTATTACTTTTAATAATATTATGAGTATTAATTATATTATTTTATGGTTAATATTATATTTTAAATGTGTTGAAATAAATCGGTATGAAGATGAAGTGATGTGGAGAAAAATTGAATAAAATGCTGGAAAAAAAGGAAATAAAATAATAATAAAAATTAAAAGGAGGAGACAAAAGGGGGACACCCTCTAATGTTTGTCCCCCCCACCCCCCAAGTTAAAGAAAAAAAGGGATAAGAGTTACAGTTCAAAACAAAAATTGAAGAGCAATGTCAAAGGCTACTAAATTTACCGTCAGGGCTAGCGCCCCACGCTATCCTGGGTACTGGGTGACGAGAAGTCTTCTATTTTGTGCGGGACAAGGTTATTTTGGCCTTACACGGTCCCAAATTGTATAAAAAGGGTCGTAAACCTACTTTGGAGGAGGGAGGACGTTTTTTAGAGTAACCTTTGATGAAGGGAGAGCGCAGAGCTGTCGTGGAGGCCGATTTTTTCTTTTTTTCCACCAAACTTAGTAATTTTTATCTTTCTTTGTATGAATTGTTGTTTGGATACCATATCTATGTGGAGCTAGACTTCACGCTCTAGGTTTATGGTTCTTTTATGACTATTATTATTTGAATATTGATTTTGATTTATTTATTTATCCTATCGGTTCATATATTTAATCCGTGCTTAATTATTTGATTGCTTGATCACCAATTATATACTATCTATGAATCTAGAATTGAACTCAAAAGTAGATTCAAGATTGCATATATGGCTGAGTAGAGCAAGTTCTTGTACCCGTACATCGGGGAATGGATTCGCAGTTATGATAGACATATGATAATTGCCTTGCTTGGTTACTATACGAGAATTACAAATGCATTCGTGTTGATTCTAAATCTAAAGACAAATAAGTATTAGGTTAGCTTGAATAGGTGAGTAAGAGATCGATAGATTATTATGAGCAATATTAACCCTCTCAGTCAATAAAGCAGATAAATTAATTAGTTAATCAATCGAATAGTACAATAGGATTGTTAGATAGCTCATGACCCTAGATCGTTTTCATCGCATTGATAACATAAAAAAAATTTCTTCTTTTGTTTAGAGTTCACTATTTTTATTTTTTTATATTTAATTAGTTTATACTCAAATATTTTAAATGCATTATTCACGCATTTCATCTATATATTCTAGTTGATGCATTTTACATACATACGAGACTTGTTAGTGAGTTGTTGGACACTTGGAAAGTGTCGGATTAATGTAATAAGAGTTATCATCATATATTTAAATGGAAGACTCTTAAATATGTTATTTGAAAATTGATACTGAATTCTTATTATGTACATACCTTACATTCGGTGTATGAGTATTTGAGAAGACACACTACTTAGTGCATGTCTCTTTGTGTGTGCAATTCATACAAGTTGTAATTGCTTGATTTGGTTAATTAAAAAAGCTTGTTTATTACTTGTACCCAGTTGCCCACCTTTATTATTGATATTCTTTATTATGTGATTGTCTTTTGTGGTTACTTTTCTGTATTGTACATGTTATTGAGTTGGTAGGTTATTCAAAGTGACTATTTTTTTCACTTAAAAACCCCTCGCTACTTAGAGTTGAGTTGTTATGCATGACGAAAGCTAGCATTAAATATTTACATGCTTTCTAGATATAAGCTACCAGATGTTCTTGGTAGTTTAGGATTTGTATTTTTGTGTCTGTATACTCAAACAGATGTTGTATTTATTCTTTGAACCAAAATTGTAAATCCAATCCTTAGCGGCTACTGACTTGTAGTACCAATCCTTTGGGTATTTGTGTAGATATTAATCTTTTTATTTATTGTTATTAATGATCTTTCATTTGAGTTGCATTATTCAAGGCTTGGCTTACCTAGCCTGTTGAGATTAGGTGACACCATGACTAGGTGGGATTTTGTATCGTGACAAGTGTCACGACCTAAATTCCACCATATGGGTTGTGATGGACCCTAATATGTAAGACTAGGTAAGCCTATCACTTAACAACATTAAATCAACAAAGCACGATATAATAAGTCATAGTTTAATATAAAAGCAGAAATAGGGTTAACACAAGTCGAAATGGCTATACTTAATACATCTTCCCAGAATTAGGTAGTATAGAGTCATGAGCTCTAGCTGAATAAATATGGAATATTAGAGTAGAGCCTAGACAATAGTTTGCCTAAGTATCATTCATAGGTACTGTTCAATTGTTACCAGCTTGTATTACTTGTATTCAAATGCGCAACGAATACAACTTATGTCAGTTGTATTCGTTGTATGAATTAGTACAACCTGCATCAACTGTATTCCATCGTGCAATTGTATTCATTCGAGCAATGAATAAAATAGGTATCAACAGTAACCAAGGCGAAATACAAGGATGTATACAAAGGATACATTTTCTATATCGACTTTATACAGTGGTGTATACAAAGGATACCGCATGTATCGACTATTTTTGTTCGCACAACGAATACAACCAAGGAAAATAAAAACAAATACAGAAAAATATATGCTCTTGTTGCGAGACGAATTCAAGACTTTCGCTAACTAAGTGAACGCTCTAACCAACTGATCTACGAGAGCTTGTTTCTCTCTTGTTTCAGTTCAAAATTATTAATTTTTTATTTCATGGATTTTCTATAAAATTCATATAAGATATGAATGGTAAATTTGTTGATAATATAGCTACGAATGGTAAATACAGTATATAGTTTGAAGTGTCGCGTATCTAAAATACAATATTGTTCAAATGTAAAATTAATAGTATCAACGTCAAGGATGAGACTCCAAGGGACTGCGACAACATGCAGCTCTACCTTGAATCCTCACGATCGATGCAAGCTCTCACTCCCAAGACCTGATGCATCAACACATGGATATGCACAAAATATGCAGAAGTGTAGTATGAGTACACAATATTAGGTACCTAGTAAGTATCAAGACTAACCTCGGTGAAGTAGTGACGAGGTTCAAGTCATATGATACTCACTAAGCAAATAACATGTGCAATGCATCAATAACTGGCAACATTACATGTAATGGAAAATAATATCAAAAACCTAGTTAGAGCATATGATAACACTTAATGATTTAGAATCCTTCTTTGAAAACAAGTCATCAAATAGAGGTGGAGGCATATGAAGGCATGTCAAGTTCAATTAATAACTCATAAAAGAATACAAAACAAAGTTTTAAGAAACATGCATATGGAAAAAATATCAACCCTGTTTCAACACTTAAAAAACATCAAGAGAATAGCCCCAAAAAAACATCATCAACAATGCCACCCTTATTTCACAGTATGATTAAATAACAATGAAAACCTTCCTTATATCGCCACATGCGCATGTCACCACCTTTATTCCACCACGTGGGCGACCCGAGAAAATGAAACCATTATTTCACCCTGCGTGCACAACAATAATGGCAATCACATGGCAAAGACCTCGTGCCGACACCCGATCAATCCGCTCAACATGTCCGTATGTACCACAATTATCACAAAACAATAATGCCAAAATTTCATCAAAGTTATAAGCTCATAATTTATTCATAAGGTGCACAAGGACATGAATAATACTAAAACGTGGATGGGTGTTTAACATATAAAGCATTACTAGGGCGAAAACAATTGTACTAATCATGTTCACATAGCCACAAAGTGATTAAGCATATGTTATATAAAATACATCGTCAAATTAACACATAATACTTGCTTACACACTCGTTACCTCGTGTATACGTTGCTTTTCACATAATACGAATAAATAATTAAGGGCAAATCCTAAGGGGTATTCCCCTAAATAAGGTTAGTCAAGATACTTACCTCAATAACTCGAGTCAACAATTTAAAAAGCTCTTTCCTCTCGAATCGGCCTCCAAAGAGGTATAGTCTAGGAAAAAAAATCAATAACATCAAATACGGCTATAGAAATCTATTCCAAGTAATGAAGCTACAGCCTTTATAAAATATCAAAAAGTCAACTAAAAATTCAACTCGAGTCCGCTTCCCCGAAGCCGAAAAAAGGCTGCCATCATGATCCTGTTCCTCATGAAACTTTGGCGGCAGCTACACCATGATACTCTACATGAGGCTGTCATCATAAGGCAATGTGAGGCGCAGAGGAGTGATTATATAGCCAAGTCATAGAGGCAACACTACTAGTGCTTTTGTCCCCCTTACATGTACTCTTCCATTTGTGGTTTTTCTTTTATTATTAATAAAATAGCTACTAGGCAGCCCGTCTGGTAGTATAATTAGCTAAAACAAAAAGAAGCCGACAAAAGTCACAATTTCAACTTCCCATTCAAATACGAGTCCAACTATACAAGTTTCATCCAAATCCTACTTCGAATCGGCATTCAAATCTCTATTTTACATTTTAGAAAAATGTTCCAAAATTCCCATTTAGGATCACCAGTCAAATTCTAAATTCAAGGATGGAATCATGAATAATAATCAAATGCGAGTTAAGAACACTTACCTAATCCTAGTGGGTGAAAAATTCCTCAAACTATCACTTTAATCGGAGCTTCGAATCTCAAAATACGATATAATAAGCGAAACCCTTGATTTTTAACACACTGCCCAGTGATTCTCGATTCTGTGGGCACCAGCTCGCACCTTGAATCTTGCATCCATGACCAAAGGATCGCTTCTGCGGGCTCCACTCAAATGCCGACCATCAACTTATGCAGACCACCTTCTGCTTTTGTAGAGCCGCTTCAATGGATTATGCCGCGCACCTGTGCCAGCATTTTTGCGCACAAGACCCTGCACTTGCGGAATTCCCATGTCCAGCTCAAACCTTGCATTTTGCGCCATCGTGTCCGCTCCTGCAGACTTGCACCTGCTATCCAAACCACGCAGGTGCGAATCAGCAGAACTTGACTGCTTTCAAACTTCAAAATGATTTGAGACTCATACGCCACTCACCTGAGGCCCTTGCAACCCTGTCCAAACATACTAATAAAACATAACACAGACCTACTCGAGGCCTCAAATCACAAAACAAAACATCAAAACTATAGATTTCACGTTAATTCAAGCCTAATGAACTAATCAACTTCCAAACATCCAAAACTCATGTCGAACCATGTCTAACCAACCCATAATAACCTTAAATTTTTTATATAAGTCCCAAATGCCATAACGAATTTATTCAAAATTCTGGAACAACAATTTGAACCTGATATACTCAAAGTTAACTTCCGATCAAACCTATGAACTCTCCAAACCTTCGACTTTTTCAACTTTTGACAATTAGATCCAAATGATCCTAAGGTCCTCCAAATCCAATTTTGAATAAATGCCTAAGTGCAAAATCAGCGTCAGAACCTATTGGAACCATCAAATCACCATTCCGGGGTCTTTTTCTAAAAATAAACATGTGGTCAACTCTTATAACTTAAGATTCTAACCATAGAACAAATTTTGCCAATTCCTTCAAAAACCTTTCCGAAACCAAACCAACCATCCATGCAAGTCACAAAACAATAAATAAGTATGCGAGAAGCATCAAATGGGGAAACAAGGCTCAAATATACAAACCGGCTAGGTGAGTCGTTACATTCTCCCATCTTAACAAAATGGTCATCCTCGAACGCGTTTAAAATCATACATGGGATATCAAAAAGATGTGGGTGTCTGATCCGAAAATCATGCTCGGTCTCCCAATTCGCCTCTTCTACCGGTTGACTTCTCTACTAAACCTTTACCAATGCAATATCCTGTGAGCTCAACTTCTGAACTTGCCTATCCAAAATGACTAATGACTCCTTAACATAAGTCAAATCCTTGTCCAACTGCACCGAGATAAAATCCATTACATATGACAGATCCTCATAGTACTAATGAAGCATGGAAACATGGAACACCATATGGACCCCCGATAACCTTGGTGGATAAAACAAGTTCGTAGGCCACCTCAGAAACTCTCTAAAACCTCAAAAGGACCAATATACTGAGGGTTCAACATGCCTTTCTTTTCGAACCTCACCACATCCTTCATGGGTGAAACTCTAAGTAGAACCTTCTCACCCACCACGAATGCCACATCACGATCCTTCCTACCAGAATAACTCTTTTTTCTGGACTGATTGTATGAAGACACTCCTAAATCAATTCACCTTCTCCAGAGAATCACGAACCAAATTTCTAGCCAATAGCCCATCCTCCCTAGGCTCAAATCAAGAAACAGGAAAATGACATTTCCTCCCATATAAGGCCTCACACAAAGCTATTATAGTAGGAAAACTCTACTAGCGAGAGAAAAGGATCCTACTGGCCCACAAATTTGATGACACGGGCTCTCAATATGTTCTGTAAGATCTGAATAGTACGCTTGGACTGCTTGTCTCTTTGGGGATGAAATTACCTAACTCAACCTGTGTCCCAACTCGCACTACACAGCCCGCTAAAAATGTGATGTAAACTGAGTGCATCAATCCCTGATGATAGACGTAGACACATCATTCAGGCGAACAATCCTTCTTAGATAAATTCAGGCCATTTACGCTGAAGAGTAGGAAGTCATGACTGGAATGAAATGTGCAGATTTGGTCAGTCTATCCACAATGACCCAAACTGCGTCGAATCTCATTAATGTCTATGGAAAACGTACCATGAATTCCTAGTATATGCTCCCACTATATCTACCCCTAGTCTCTGTGCTCATACTTAACCTACTGACAGTTCAAACACTATGCAACATGCTCAACAATGTCCTTTTTCATCTTTCTCCACTAGTAATGTTGCTTCAAATTATGGTACATCTTCGTAGTATTTGGGTGGATGGAATACCGTGAACTATGAGCCTCCTCAATAATCAACTCTCTCAGGCCATCAACATTAGGAACACAGGCCCGACACAGAAGCTTCAATAACCATCAACATGAATAATCACCTCCTTAGCATCATTGCGCTGCACCGTGTCCTTGAAGATAATTAAGTGGGGATCATCATACTGACGAGCCTTGATGCGCTCAAACAAGGACAATTGTGATACAACACAAGGAAGGAATCTACTACTCCAAAATATCTAATCTCACGAACCTATTGGTTTAGCCTGAACAACCATAGCCAAAGGCCTCTCCACGGCTGGAATAAAAGCAAGACTCCCAATACTCTCCCCCTTCATACCCAAGGCGTCGGCCACCACATTGGCCTTCTGATATCATATTCCTTCAATAGCTCCAACCAGTTACATTGCCTAAAGTTCAAATCCTTTTGCTTGAATAGATGTTGCAGACTCCGATGATCTGTATACACCTCACACAACATGCCATATAAGTAGTGCCTCCAATATATAAGTAGTGCCTCCAAATCTTGAGTGTGTGTACACTAGCTGCTAACTACAAATCATGCACTTGGTAGTTCTTCTCATAAGGATTCAACTGACGCGAAGTATAGGAAATCACCCTACCTTCTATCATAAATACACACCTAATCCCAACCTGTGAAGCATCACAATAGGCTATATGAACTTGACCCAGAAGGCAGAACTAGACTGGAGTTATTGTCAAGGCAATCTAGCCGCCTATACTCTGCCGCTAGCTTGCTATGTAAGTGGGATAGCAGCTGGAGCATGAACCATATCCTGAGTACCCTATTGAGGTCCGCCCATTCAAAGTCTGGGATAATCTCTAATAATGTACCTCGTATCACCACGCTCGAAACAACCTCTTTATGGGTGTGGCTGCTAGTACCGACTCTTCCCTAGACGAGTGGAATAATCGCTAAAGGAACCCCGCGCAGAAGATGCACTGAATGATGGATGTCTAGTATGACTACTTTGATGTCTATGGCTACCTGGAGCACTACAAGAATCCTGAAGTAAGGACTAAATTGGCCGACTGATATGACCTCTTCCATGATGGATCTTTCCCCAAGAGTAGGAGCCACTAAATCCTCAAAATATGAGGATGCAGGAGAGTCCCTCAATAAATGTACTAACTCTCTCTATATGTGGAAACAAAGGAAGGAGCATGAAAACATAAATCTATAAACCTCATAGCATACTTAGAAATAGTCATACTCTCCTTGCGCAACTGCTCAAACTCGGTGCGCAACTCATCTATGCAGGTTTGTGGAATAAACTCTCTCAAGAAAAAATTGGAGAACTGGGATCATGTAAGTGGTGTTGCGCTAGCTATCCTACTCAATTCATAAGTATAGCACCATCTGTATGCCGGCCCCGTCAATTGAAAAGTAGTAAGGTCGACTCTGACTCCACTAAACACATGGTATGCAGAATGGGATGAAACTGATCCAAGAATCCCTCTGCAACCTCAAAATCCCCCTCACTGAACTGAGGAGGATGAAATATTTGAAACTTCTTCAAACTCTTCTACCCCTCAGCCAAAATTGTTGGCCCTACCTCGGGCTGAACTACACCTACTTGCTTCACTAACATAACACCTAGTATCTGATTATAACGATCCAGCTGCTCCAGTGTATGGGCGGTGGAAGTCTAGGCTCCTCCCCCAGCATGTGAAGTAGCTGGTGCGATTGGAATCAACCCTGCCTAGGCTAAACTCCCAAACATACTCATGAATTGTGCTAGGGTTTCCAGGAGCTCAAGAGTATGCCCCTTAGGTTCACTCTCAACATGCTGGGCTCCTAACTTTCAACTAGAGACATTGGAGGCTGAACAGTGACTGCTTTAGAAGGTGCTCTAGCTAGAGCACGTGGTCCACCTTGGCCTCTACCTCAATCGCGACCTCTCACTGCTCTAACAAGGGGAGTTGTTGCCTTCTCAACTGATCCAGTAGAACGTGTCCTCACCATCTGTGAGAAAATAGAAGAGTAAAGATTCAATCTTTGGAATATCAAATTTGCACGAGAAATAATGAAAGAATGAGATTTTTCTAACAGTTTGGTAGCCTTTACAAGATAAGTACAGACGTCCCAGTAGTGATCCTCAATACTCTACTAAACTTGCTCATGACTCGCAGAACCTATGAATCTAGAGCTCTAATTGTAACAACCCGACCAGTCGTTCTGAGAATTTAAGCTCCGTTCGGTGGTGTAAGGTCTTGACTGGAAGTTTGACTTTTGTGTAAATGACTCCGGGATGAGTTTTGTGAAATGTCAATAGCTTTGTGTGGTGATTTTGGACTTAGGCGCGCGTTCGGAATTGGATTTGGAGGTCCGTAGAGTAATTTGAGGCAATTCGGCGAAAGTTGGAAAATTTAAGTTTGGAAAATATAGTAGTTTGACCACAGTTGACTTTTTGGGATATTGGGTTTGAAATGCGATTCTGTGACTTAGAGAATCTCCGGAATGTAAAATTGAGACTTGTCTGCAAAATTTGACGCCATTCCGGGTTGAATTGATAGGTTTCGGCACGAGTTTAGAAGTTTGAAGATTTGAAAGTTCATAGGTTCGATTTATGGTGTGATTCGTCATTTCGTCAATGTTTGGTGTGATTTGAGACCTCAAGAGAGTTTGTGTTAGGTTATATGACTTGTCTGTGTGTCTGGAAGGGGTCCCGGGGGCCTCGGGTGTGTTTCGGATGGGTTTCGGGTCATTTTTCCCTATTTCTGAATTGTTGCTTTGCTGCCTGATGTTTCTCTTCCGCAATCGCGTAGATCCAGTTGCGATCGCGTAGTGTAAAGTTGACCTGACATATTTTCTTCTTCGTGTTCGTGTATTACCCCACGCGATCACATAGCTCTGCATATTTCACTCTTCGCATTCGCCAGTTTCTCTAGACGTTCGCGTAGGCTTTTCCCCTCCTCTTATGTGATCGCACGCATCAGTTCGCGATCGCGTGGTGCATTTCTGAGAAGTAGCCAATTCCTTCTTCGCGATTGTATTGCTTCTTCCGCGATCGCGATGCACAAAGACCTGGGTAGGTAGAATATATTCCAAAATCAAGGGTTTCGCCATTTTTATCACATTTTGACTTGTAGAGATCGGTTTTGGGTGATTCTTTGAGGATTTTTCTTGAAATTCGATTGGGTAAGTGTTCTTCATCTAGAATTAAATATATTCCATGATTTAGTATTGAGTTTTATCGTTCAAATTTTGTTTTTGGTTGGAGAAAATGTTGGTTTTTGAAGAAAATTTCTAAAACGAAAAACCATGATTTAAGGGACGAAATGGTATCGGAAATTGGTTTTTTTTATGGTTGAATTCATATTAGAATGGGTATTCGGATTTTGTAAATTTTATCGAGTTGCGAGGTGCGGGCTTGGGGTCGACTTTTGGGTCAATTTTCTAGATTTTTGTAAAAATTGAGACTTTATGATCCAGAATAGTTCCTTATGAGTTTTACTTGTGTTTTGAAGTTATTTTGATTCTATTTGAGCCGTCCAGAGGCCTTTTCACCCGAGAAGTCCATTTTAGAGTACCGAGTTGTCGTCTTTGAGGTACCCCTTAGGATTTGCATCACGCCCCAAAACCGAGGGACGAAACCGGCACCTAACCAGGTGAACCCGGTCAAGTGGACCTGGATTGCCTTTCCTACCCAACGCGTTTTCCCCGTATATACAATGTACCATATTCCATATGAAATAACAACTTAGGATTTAAGCGTGGATTTACAAACTTAAGTTCATTTCTTTTTTAGCATTTCAACAATTGATTCCCAAATACATACACAATACATACATAACTTTCCAATACGGACCACGATTCCGAATACGTACAGTTACTTCCCAAGATACATATATACACCCACATCATGTCTACGGAGCCTCTACGAATACTAGGAGTTTATACAATACTTGCCGGCAACAAGGCCCCGGCTATACCTTGCAATACATAACAAACCCAAAAGAGATCGAATGAATTGCACACGGCCCCGGGAGGAAATAGGGCTCACCATTACTGCTGAAAGATGAGGAGGAGTCACCACTAACGGCGAGCTGAGCTACTTGCTATGGACCCACCTACATCCATATAAAAGATGTAGTGCCCCCGACAAAAAGGACGTTAGTACTGTGGAATAGTACTAGTATGTATGAGAAAACTTTACTCAAAGTAAAATCAAGAGATACACTGACAGTAAACAGTTAAAGGAACCAACACATAGTGCACAGTGATACATAAACAAATACAATTGAGAGCCACAGATTCTTATTTCAACATAATCACATTTCAGCTTACAGTTTACACTCCACCGTTGACACCTCTCCACCCTTATTACTTCGTGTTGCAGCGTGCAACCCGATCCCACCGTATAATTTACACTTCACCGTTATTACCTCTCCACCCTTATTGCTTTGTGTTGCAGCGTGCAACCCGATCCCACCGTATAGTTTACACTCCACCCTTGTTACCTCTGCACCCTTATTTCATGTTGTGGCATGCAACCCGATCCCACCGGACCATCACATTTCATAGCAAACAATGACAGCCCACAATTCAATCATAGGGCTTCCTATCATCAAGAGTACAATTTCATAATACCCAAACAGTCATGTGTTCACAATAGTATTTATCATCCATTGATTCAACCACAAAGGTGCTCGTCAACAAGAATATAAATTCATTACAACCAATAATCCATAGAAAGTTAGGCCACAATAAACCTTGCCAACAATGAGTCTTATACGATATTTCCATGGTCATTTAGTTCAATTAGATCAATTCATGATTCCTTTTCATTACTTGTTACACAGCCCTTATCACTTAGATACATTTACACATTTGAGTTTGTTACCATTCTTTCATACCAACATACTCAAGCATTTAACGAACCTTGCACATGATAGAGTAATCACATAGAAATCACCTTTCACAATTTCAATTATCACGATAGTCGACTAAGAAAAAAATATAGAGAATGAAATCCCACACCTCAACACAACCGGACAATCAATTCACATATACTCAGCAAGAAATTCATACCGAATGTTCGGAAACCAACAAGGTGACTCTACGAAGATAAAATTTAGCCATACATACCTCGAGTCGTCCCCTTTTTAATTTCTATCACAATTCACTGGACCGTCTAGCATCGTCAATTTATTCCACAATGTGACATATTTCACTTAGAATTAGGAATCTTGTACTCAATTGAGCATTTTATCAAACACTATGTGACCCCTTAGACTACTAACCCCCTTTTGAAAATAATTACCCAAACTTGTTTTTCCCTTTAGTAGATTACGGGGTTTAACTCACCTGCATGCAAGATTTCACTTTTTATTTTAAAGAACCAACCTATGTGTGTTTTATTCTTACACAAAATCTGAGAAATTGGGGAAATAGGGTGAAGACTTACCTCTTTAAGTGAAGAAGATGACAATAACTTGATTATTTTTGGGCTTGAGGTATTTTGGAAAATCAAATTGGATGATGTTGAAACATTCTCTCTCAATAACTCTCTTCTTCTCTCTCTATTTTTTGTCAGAAATTCGTTAAAAATGAAGGGAAGGGGTGTTTTATAAAACAGGGGGTCGGTTTTAAATTTAAAAAATAGGAGCCCCGACACAGGGATGCGGTCAGGAATGCGATCTGTCGCATAGTTGGCCTTCGAATAGGCCAAAATAGGAACCACATTGCCCAGGTATGCGACCACTATGCGGTCCGCATACCTGTTATGTGATCACATAGTGCGTCGCATATCCTCCCTCGCAAAAACCATGGGGCAAGAATGCGACAACTATGCGGTCGGCATTCCTAAAATGCGATCGCATTCGGGGCCGCATAGTTGTCCTCCATTTGGACAGTAGACTGTCCAGGTATGCGACCACTATGCGCTCTGCATATCTGTTATGTGATCGCATAGTGCGTCGTATAATGCGCAATTTTTGGAAAATTTAATCTTTCGAGTTCTTGGATACTTTTTACTCAAAATACGAACGTTTTAAGAATTTCTACAGTTATAACAGCACAGGGACCTATTCGGGAATTATTTTAGGCATAGAAATTTTACGGGTCTTTACATCCTCCCCCACTTAAAATCATTCATCCTCGAATGAGGATCGGGAAATCATTTGGTTTTTAAAAAAAAACACACTATGCCAACCCTTAATTTTCACTAACTCCGATATTTTCTGAAAATTTCGCCAGAGTTTCCTCTGTAATTAGGCCTATCTACCTGTCAGAGATCCCCCGAAACACATGTTCTTAACCAATTCCACACATAACTAGTCATCTCATGGCCTTGCACATAATTTGATCATCTCGACAAGTCCCATATAATTCAATTACTTCAACATATCATATACACTTAAATTAATCTTTACCAATGTACACTTCAATTAATCATTTAACCATCACATGAGTTTCACATAATTTCATTTACTCCAAAGGGTTGCACATTACTCAAGTAGTCACAACATACACAATTATGGCACAACTAGAGAAGTTACAATAGTAGAGCAATTAGGGGAAAATGAGGTGCTTTTACACAAAACTGAACATAACATATAATTGCTTAGAGATGACAGTTCGCACGATCACTACTGGACTTATTCAAACAAATGGGGATATTTTTCTTTCATTTCATTTTTCGCTTCCCACGTGGCTTGCTCAACTTGCTGACTTCGCCACAACACTTTAACTGAAGCAATTTCTTTGTTCCTCAATCTACGAACTTGCCTATAAAGAATAGCAACCGGAACCTCTTCATACGATAATTCTTCATTAACCTCAATTGTCTGAACTGGCACGATGGCTGATGGATCTCCGATCACTTTCTTCAACATAGACACATGGAACACCGGGTGCACTAACGACATCTCAAGGGGCAATTCCAACCTATAAGACACCTGTCCTATCCTTTGAGCAATCCTATATGGCCCGACATACCTAGGGCTCAATTTTTCGTTCTTCCCAAACCGCATTACTCCCTTCATGGGAGACACCTTCAAGAATACCCAATCCTCTACTTGAAACTCCAAATCTCTTCGATGAACGTATGCATAGGATTTCTGACGACTCTGAGCAGTCTTCATCCTTTCCTTAATGACTTTAACTTTTTCCATATATTGGTGCACAAGATCTGTTCCTAGCAATTCTGCCTCACCAACCTCAAACCACTCGATTGGAGACCTGCACCTCCTTCCGTACAATGCCTCAAATGGGGCCATCTGAATACTAGCATGAAAATTGTTATTATAAGCAAATTCTATAAGCGGCAAGTGTTCATCCCAGCTACCCTTGAAATCTAATACACAATCCCGCAACAAATCTTCAAGCGTCTGAATAGTCCGCTCTGTCTGCCCATCAGTTTGTGGATTAAATGTTGTGCTGAGATTTACCTGAGTAACCAAACCTTGTTGAAACTTCTTCCAAAAGTTAGCTGTGAATTGGGCCCCTCGATCCGAGATAATAGATATTGGAGTGCCATGGAGCCTGACTATTTCTTTGTTATACAACTGAGCATAATGTTCTGCAGTATCGGTGGACTTGACTAGCAAGAAGTGAGCTGAATTCGTAAGTCAATCCACTATCACCCAAATCGAGTTGAACCTACGTGGAGTGCGAGGTAACACCACTACAAAGTCCATATTGATAATCTCCCATTTCCACATCGGTATTTCCATAAGCTGCATCAACCTACCTGGCCTCTAATGCTCGGCCTTCACTTGCTGACAAGTCGGACACCTAGCCACAAAGTCTGCTACACCCCTCTGCATACCTCCACCAATAAATCTCTTTGAGATCGTGATACATCTTTGTAGAACCTGGGTGTACTGAATACCTGGAGTTGTGAGCCTCTGCCATCACCCTTTCCCGGAGATCATCCACATCTGGAACACATAACCTCTCTTGACACTGCAGGACACCGTCATCATTGCCGAGTGAGAATGCTAAAGTATTGTGATTCAAAATTGCTTCCCTCAATTGTGCCAAAGCCGGATCCCTGAATTGCTTTCCCTTGACTTCTGCTACAAGCGAAGATTCTGCTCCATTAAGCACCATGACATCCCCTTCGTCTGAGGTCGAGAGACAGACCCCCAGACTAACCAACTGATAAACTTACCCAGCCAAAAGCCTCTGACCAGCTTCCAAATATGCCAAGCTACCCATGGATTCCGACTAAGAGTGTCAGCTACCACATTCGCCTTCCCTGGATGGTAAAAAATATTTATATCATAGTATTTGAGCAATTCTAACCACCTCCGCTGCCTTAAGTTGTTCCTTCTACTTGAATAAATACTGAAGACTCTTATGGTCTGTGAACACATCTATATGGACCCCATAAATATAATGTCGCCAGAATTTTAATGCAAACACAACCACCGCGAGCTCCAATCATGTGTCGGATAATTCTTCTCGTGATTTTTGAGCTGCCTTGAAGCATATGCTATAACTTTACCACATTGCATCAACACACACCCCAAACCAATCCTCAAAGCATCATAATAAACCACAAATCCCTCTGAACCTTCTGGCAAGGTCAACACCGGTGCCGAAGTCAATCTCGACTTTAATTCCTGAAAACTCTTTTCACATGCATTGTACCACTGAAACTTAACTACTTTCTGTGTCAGCTTAGTCAATGGGGAGGCGAGAGTAGAGAATCCCTCCACGAACCTCCGATAATACCCAGCTAGACCTAAGAAACTGCGAATCTCTATCGGGGTCGTTGGCCTAGGCCAATCCTTCACCGCTGCAATCTTTTGGGGATCAACCCAAATCCCCTCCCTGGAAACAACATGGCCCAAAAAGGTGACTTATTCTATCCAAAACTCACATTTTGAAAACTTTGCATACAATTGGTGCTGATGAAGAGTCTGCAGAACTGCCCTGAGGTGATTAGCATGATCCTCCTAACTCCGCGAATAAACAAGAATATTGTCAATGAAGACAATCATAAATGAGTCGGGAAACTGTTTGAAAACATGATTCATAATATCCATAAAAGTTGTTGGGGCGTTGGTTAGCCCAAAAGACACTACTAGAAATTCAAAGTGCCCATATCGAGTCCTGAAGGCAGTCTTAGGAATATCTTGCTCCCTGATTTTTAACTGATGATACCCGGACCACAAATCAATCTTTGAGAAGAACTTAGCACCTTGCAACTGGTCGAACAAATAATCTATTCGAGGCAATGGGTACTTATTCTTGATGGTGACCTTGTTGAGCTGCCAATAATCAATACACATCCGAAGCGATCCGTCTTTCTTTCTGACAAAAAGAAGCGGTGCGCCCCAAGGCGAAACACTTGGCCGAATGAAACCTTTTTCTAATAGATCTTTCAATTGTTCTTTTAAATCTCTCAATTCTGCTGGCGCCATTCGGTAAGGTGGAATAGATATTGGTTGTGTATCAGGCAATACATCAATCCTAAAATCAACCTGTCTATCTGGCGGAATCCCAGGAAGCTCGTCCAGAAACACTTCAAGAAACTCATTCACCACCGGCACGGACTCGGGGGAAGGCACCTCTGAGGTGGTGTCCGCAACCCGAACCAAATGATAGAACCCTTTCCTGATCATCTTTGAGGCCTTAAGGTAGGAAATATACCTACCCCTTGGCACAATATCATTCCCCTTCCATTCGATAACTGGCCCATTAGGAAACTCGAGCCTCATAATTCTGGTTCAGCAGTCGAGTTTAGCATAGCACGGGTAAAGCCAATCCATTCCCATGATAACATCAAAATCTACCATTTCTAGCATGATAAGATCGGCCGTGGTATCCCGACCACACATCGTGACAACACAATTCCTATAGACTTTTGTGGTTGTAATAGAATCACCAACCGGAGTCGACACAAAGAACGGCTCATGAAGTTGTTCGGGTTCTATCCCAAAACTTGAAGCAATAAATGGAGTAACATATGACAAAGAAGACACGGGATCAATAAGAGCATAAACATCATGTGACTGAACATTCAGAATACCTGTGACAACATCTGGGGAAGCCTCCACATTCTGGTGACCACTCAAAGCATAGAACCGACTGGGTCCCCCTCAACCCCGTGCTCTACCCCTAACTGTATCGCACCCTGCTGGAGCTGGAGGGCGTGTAGAAGATGTACCAGCTGAAGAGCTGGATGGCTGAGCAGTACCCCTACCCACGCCGTGACTGGGTGCACGGCAGTCTCGCTGTATATGGCCTCTCTCTCCACATATATAGCATACTAGAATATCCAAATAACAAGGCTCAGTATGAAATCTCCCACACTTAGGGCATGGGACCCTCCGCTGTTGCTGGAACCTCCCACTTGAACGACCCGACTGATGGAACCTCCTGCTATCTGAACCGGGTCTAAAATGACCTCCTTGCTGATAACTGTGCCCTGATGGAGGCGCACTGGCTGAGGACTGAGCATATGAATGAGATGGCCCTGATGATCCTCTCCCAAGGGCTGATCTCACACCTTCAAATGAGCTTTAAGGGTTGCTCGCTGACCGGGCCCTACTACTGTTCTCTCTCTCCATCCTTATTATCAATTTTCGAGCCTCTGTAGCCTGGGCGAATCCCACTATTTTCCCATAATTCATATCCGAATGCAAGGCAGTTGTGGCAGCTTCATTAACAACCAAGGGACCAAGGCCCTTAACAAACCGTCGAACTCTGGCCTCCATAGTCGGCATCATGTGAACAGCATATTTGGACAAGTGCACAAACTCCATATGATACTCCAACACACTCATGTTTCCCTGCTTGAGGGCTTCAAACTCTGCATCATGGGGTGCTATAGTCTCGGCAGGAAAGAAATGATCCATGAAGGCATCAACAAACTCATCCCATTTTTCCGGAGGGCTCCCCTCCCCACGGGACCCCTCCCACATCTCAAACCACAAATGCGCTGCTCCCTTTAACTGATATAGAGCCAACTCAACCACCTCGGTCTCTGTAGCCTTCATAACCCGGAGAGTCTTGCACATCTCATCAATGAACTCCTGAGGATCAGCCTCTGGGTCGGTGCCTGTGAACTCTAGAGGGGCTAACTGCAGAAACTGGTTGACCCTAGAACCTGAAGAATCCCCTTGATCGCTAGAGGATGCAGGGGCAGTGATGCTAGGCTAATTCATGGTTTAACATGTTATATGCCCTACATTTTATGTATGTTAATGATAAAAATACACTTTTTTTATGTGCATAATAGAGTATATTTCATATGTAGGTGAATTGGAGATGGAAACCGAGCTAAATAGATGCAAAATCGAAAACACGCTCAAGAGACGAGGAGGAGTGCACCGGGCTATAGTCGCGTGCCAGAGCCCAAACGCCGAACCCTGCCTGGCGTTAGCCAGGCGTTAGAGCTGAAACGCCTGACCATGCCTGGCATTAGCCAGGCGTTAGAGCTGAAACGCCAGCCTTAGTCTGGCATTAGCCAGGCGCCATGGCCCAAATGCCAGGCCCCTGTTCCGGCTAAATTCGAGTTTTGAAGAGTTTAAGTGTCTCCCGGTTGGAATAGAAGTCTCCTACATGTTTAGGGTTTATCCCAAACATATAAATAGACCCCAAAAACACACCTTGAAGGGGATTCGAAGAGAGGAAGTCATCAAAGTGAAGAAAAACCTGTGGATTACTACTGAGCAAAGCAAAAACACTGATTTTTATCTCCTTAGTTCATTACTCTGTAATTCAATTATGCAAGTTATTTTAGATTTGATATTTATGAATATGAGTAGCTAACTTTCTTAATCTAGGGTTTTGGTGGAACCCGTTGGGGGACAAACTTATGGTGATATTAATATAGTTTGGTTGATTGTTCATCTCTATTTGTTCAACTACGTTCTTATTGTAGCTAATTGAATGTCCATCAATTATTTTCGCCTAATTAGTGTGTATCTACTTGAGAGAGAGTGCATATTAGGTAATTGTTTGAACAACACCACTCCCAGAGTATAGACGAAAGTCATAACCGAGGGTTTAAAGGTTGGATTAGAGATAACGATGCCTCGGGAGCAATCTAAAGTGAACTGTAATGCAATCTAGCTAGCGTAACTTGAGCGAGTGCATCTAGTAAATTATCATAATTACTTGAGAGAGATTTATGGTAGATAGAGTGTTCATGATTGATAGAGACAACTAATCAAAACCA